>CM055330.1:11815954-11853454 GCA_029228605.1 Salix koriyanagi | reverse complement strand
GGCTTATCCCCCCTAGCCAGCAAGAGAACATCATCAGCAAAAGCAAGATGACTGATACCAAGGGGCTCACACTGCGGATGGAACCTGAAATCAGACTGCTGAGATGCCTTCGAGAGCAACCGGGAAAAATATTCCATACATGTGATAAACAAGTAAGGAGAAAGAGGGTCTCCCTGTCTAATGCCGCTTTTCCCCGGAAAGAAGCCATAGAGATTCCCGTTAATAGCGACCGAGAAAGAAGATGTCTCCACACATTGCATAACAAGATGGACAAAGCCGGAAGGAAAACCCAAAGCAATAAAGAGATCCCGTAGAAATTTCCACTGAACATAGTTAAAAGCCTTCTTGAAGTCAATCTTCAAGAGGGACTTAGGCGAGGTTCTCTTTCTGCCATACTGACGAAGCAGCTCCTGAACCAGATTTATATTATCCACCATAGCTCTACTACCTAGGAAGGCGTTCTGTATAGGGCTGATAATATCTCCCAAGGCAACAGCAAACCGGCCAACAAGAACTTTGGAGATGACTTTATAGACCAGACCACATTGCAGCAGGAGATGGGCCTAAAATCACATGGGGAGGAAGCGTGAGCTGATTTAGGGATAAGAGATATAATCGAGTGGTTAATCTGCTTAAGCATTTTCCCAGAGGCAAAGAAATCCTGGACGGCAGCGCAAAAATCGTCCCCAACAACAGACCAAGCAGATTTAAAGAAGAAAGAGGTGTACCCATCCGGCCCTAGGGCCTTATCATTCTCAATCCCAAACAAGACTGCTTTAATATCATCATTAGAAACAGACGCAGAAAGAAGCCCACAAGCAGAAGCAGAGAGACAAGGACCATTACAAACAATGTCCCTATCCAAAGGCAATGTAGTCTTCGAGGAACCATAGAGCTTCATAAAAAAAGGCCACAAACTCGGCCCCAACTTCTTTCTCTTAGACAGAAAGAGAACCATTAGACTTCTGAATCGCCGGGAGAAAATTTCTACCATGCTTCTGACTCAACAAGGCATGAAAAAACCGACAACCTCTGTCACTTTCCTTAAGGAAATCACACTTTAGCTTCTGCCCAAAAAACATTTTTTCTGAAGACTTGAGGTTGATAAGCTGAATACGGAGTTTCTTGTCTTCATGAACAAGATGGGAATTAGTGGGGTCCATGTGAAGAGCAGATTGCAAAAGATCCAGATCTGATTCGGCCTGGGAAACCCTTTCAGAAATGTGACTAAAGTGAAGCCGATTTAGCAACTTTAGTGGACGCTTTAGCCCCTTAAGCCTTTTACAGAGAGAAAACATAGGAGAACCCATAACTGCTTGCTGCTAGCCCTCCAAGACAGTGTGGAGAAAATCTGTATGAGAAGCCCACATGTTAAAGAATTTGAAGCTGCGATGCCCTATAGCTTGGGGATCTAGCCGAACCAAAGCTGGAGAGTGATCTGAGAATGCCCCTTGGTTACCAAAATGGACATGAGCAATTCGGTGAAGGGAAGACCAAAAGGGGTTAACAAGGACTCTGTCCAATTTACTCCAAACCGAACCATTAGTCCAAGTAAAATGACAACCAGTGTAGTTGAGATCATATAAACCCAAATCAAGACAACATTTATTAAAATCAGCAGTCTCATACATAGATACAACACTACCATTCAATTTATCATCTTGAGACATAAGAGAATTAAAATCCCCTAAAACCATCCATGGGCCCGAGAGGCACCACTCACAAAGACTGTCCCAAAGAGATCTTCTAGCAACAATAGTATGTAACCCATAAACAAAAGTAATATGGAAGCTAATTTGACTCACAAGACTTCGAACACAGACATGAAGACCTTGAGAGGAGCTACTAACCATATCAACAGAAACTGTAGAGGGATTCCAAAAAACAACAATGCGAGCCATAGAAGACGGAGCAACATTCGTCAGAAAATTCCACTTCTTTAGCCAAAATTTCTGAAGAACCACAAACTTAGACAAGGAGAGTTTAGTCTCCAACAAACCACAAACATCAACTGAAGATTTCTTCATGAGATTCACCACCTCTTGTTGCTTTAAAGGGTTATTAAGCCCTCTAACATTCCAACATTTAACTATTATCATAAGGTAGTAGTGGTAGGGAGTATCCTACCATGTCCGCTAGATAGAGATGATTTTGAGTGCAAACCCTTCCTTGTGTGAACTCCTTGACCCAATCCCTTCGAAGATTGCAACCTGCTATTAACTCGTTGCTAAACCACTTTGACACCCGAGATACCCACTGACCCCGGCCTCAAATCCGAACTCAAATCAGTTGCAGCTGATGCAAAGCAGCCCCAACCAACTTGCCCTTCATACCCTCACAGTCCATGCCCAGTATGGAACCAGCAGAAACACTACCCGAAACCATCAAACTTGTGTCAACAGACCCAATCACAACTGCCTCAACCGATTTACCCTTAGCAGCAGCACTGTCTTTGCAGAGAGCAGAACCTGCAGCTAGAACACCCGAGCCAATGGCCTTCATCTTTGGCTGACTGTTACTGAGGTGTTTCTTCGGCACTGGCTCCCAATCATGGACAGCAGTAGCAGCCTCACAAACCATGGGGTCTTGCAGCCAAGCATCATCCATAGGAGAAGTAGTAGCCGGAGAGGCTTGCAAGGGCCCTGCCCACTCAGAAACCTGCACATTCCTTCTAATATTTGTCTCGGCTGGGGGGGATTTATTAATCAAAGAGGCATCATTTGCATGAGGAAAACCACCCCCTAAATCCTTAGGCAATTTAGAACAAGAATCAACAAGATGTCCAATAACATTACAAAAGGTGCAGAACTTTGGAAGAGTTTCATAAATGACCTTCTGGTTAATGACAACACCATTTCGGCAGACTAACATCAATTTGTTCCGGGAGAGTCTTGCGAAGATCAATTTCTACCAAAACATGGGCATAGGAAAGTCGTGACATAGAAGATATGAGCATGTCACTTTGAATTGGCTTCCCCACGACACTAGCAATCTTAGATAAAGACTTCAAAGACCAACATCTAAGGGGAAGATTTGGCAATTTGATCCACACGGGGACAGTGGACATCTCAGCAGAGTTAAAGTCAAAGAATTCGGGCATCTCCTTTAGAATAAGAGGTCTGCCAAAGACAAGGTATGGTCCTCCCTTTAACACAGCAATTCTATCAACCTCATTTTGGAATTTATAAATCAACCACCCAGAATCATGTTTATTCAACACAACTTCACAATGCCAAGTGTTAACTATCATACTATTGAGGGCTTTAAACCCAGGAAATCTCCCAGAAACATAACCAATTAAGCACGATTTCCATATATCACAAGCACAGTCTAAATCATCATTCAAAATAGCACATTTTGCAGTAGCAGTAATTTCAGAATAATGAAGAAGCTGAGCACCACTAGTTGAGTTGTGGTTTGAAGCAAATAAATTCCTCCAAGGACCAAGAGGGACAGAATTTTGAAATGCCTAGAGGGGAAGTAACAGGGACTTCAAAAACGGGACCCTCAAAATCAGCAGGGGCTGAGGAAGTAGGAGATGGCTGGTGGGCAGTGTGCTCCGAATTGGCCAAATCAGTGGACCCATAATGCGAGCTAGAATCAGAGTTGCATGAGGATGTCTCTTCATCCTCAAATTCCTCAGCACTGGACAATTCAACAGGTGAAAGGGCCAATTTAGGAGAACTCACATTGACTGGAATTTTTGAGCTAAGGGACTGGGGAGACGCAATCTGTGGAACATGGTCAACACACCCAAGGGCTGTACCCGCAGCACCCAAAATAGGAGAAGTTGTTTGAATAGGGCCTTTGAGTTTTTTTGGGGGAAGAACAAGTGGAAGCAAACGAGTGGCGAGCATGCTTTTTGGTGGGAGAGGGAAGACCCAAAATCACTTCGACAGGTGGGCTGGATGGATGGGGAGGAGGGGGACGAGAGGAGGAAGAAGGAGACTTTTTCTTAGCTTTTTGTTTTGCCATGGAAGCAAACAAAAGCTGGGCAAAAAAGTAGAAGGAAGATGAGAAGACAGAGGACGGGGACAGAAAAACAGAACACAACTGAAGAAGAACCAGACGAACAAAGAAGAACAGACGCTAGGGCACAAAGAGGGGGGAAACTGAGGTTGAGCGGGAAAAGGGGCGAGAAGAGAAATTTGAAATTAAGGCACGAAATGACTGGAAATGGGACAGGAGAAACAAAGACAACGAAGCAAAAAGAAGAAGAGACCAGACGAACAAAGAGGAACAAAAGAAAGGGAACGAAGGAGGAATCTAGGGCTGGGCGAGAAAGGGGACGGGAAGCGAGAATTGAAGGTTGGGCATGGAAAAAACACGAAAGGGAATAAAAGACGAAGCAAAAGCAAACAAAGAGGGGGAAGAGACCTGCTGCTAAGGGCCTAAGGCGAGAGGGAAGAGGGAGAAGGGAAGCTACGGGCTGGGAGGTTCCATGGCAAACCGGCGGGGAGGGGGAGGGGGAGAGCATCTCTCTCTAACTTCTCTCTCTTCTCTTTCGACTGAGAGCTCTTTATTTTCCGATCAAATGTAAGATTTTATAGATCAAAGAATGAAACAAGCTGATAAATCAGCGCGAACAGAGAAGAAGAATATACAACAGGCTTTTAAGGGAACATACTCCCAAAGCCCAAAACCAAACCGAAAAACAAAGATCCTATCCACAGCCTAACTACATAGGGGGAGGCTAGGATAAAACAAAAAAGCATAAGAAATCAACAACACAAAGAACTCATAAAGCCAAACCAAGAAGGCAACACCCACCAAACTAAAGAATAAACCAAACTAAAACCCCCTCAACCGACATCAAACCAAGAAGGAAACAACCACAACTCACCCAAAATAGGAGTCCAATCAACCCACATCAATGGAGAAATGGTCTTTTCCATGAAAATGGAACACAGTGAAGAACAACACCTGAAATCTCCTGAAAACTTTCTCAACTGATGAAAAAGAGTTATCAAAAAGCCTTTTATTTCTCTCTTCCCAAATATGATAAACCGAAATGGCAAGAGAGGCTCTCCACATCCTGGAGACCAAATGCTTCCGCTTAGGACGAAGAACTCGAAGAGCACTAAGTAGGGAGCCCATCCGGTGGTGAATATGAAGCCAGCGAACAATATTGTTCCATAAAGAAAAAGTCCAAGAACACTTGAAGAACAAATGCCGATGAGCCGATGAGATTCCTGGTCCTGATTACAGAAGACACAACTAGAATCTGCTGGAATGTAGTGAAGACGATCTTTAGTTCTGAGCTTACCCAACACCGCAAGCCACAACACAAAGCAATGCTTCGGCAAAGACCACTGCTCCCACACCACCCTATCCCAATGAACAATTCTGCCCTTTAGCCTGAAATGGTCATAAGCCTTAGCCGAAAGACACCCTTCCCCCGTATTCCAAGAAGATGTAACCGAAGCCTCTTATTCTCAAGAGCGAGCTGCTGATTATTTGGGTCCCCATGAAGAGCAGTCTGCAAGATATCCAAATCCATATCGACACGGGACACCCTCTCTGAGATATGACTGAAATGCTGCTCATTAAGCCGCTTAAGGGGGGCTTTCAGCGACTTAAGCCTCTTACAAAAGGAATACATAGCAAACCCCGAGACTTCCATGTTCCAACCCTCGGAAACAGTAGATGAGAAATCAACATGAGTAGACCACATATTCAAGAATTTAAAGCTGCGATGCCCCTTGTCTTGAGGATTTAGCCGAACAGTAGCAAAAAAATGATCGGAGAAGGCTCCTTGATTACCAAAATGGACATGAGCTGATTGGTGAAGGGAAGACCAAAGAGGATTGACCAGGACCCTGTCAATTTTGCTCCAGATAGAACCATTAGACCAAGTGTAATGACAACCCGTATAAGGAAGATCACACAAACCCAAATCAAGATGACACTTATGAAAATCAGCAATCTCATAAGTAGAAACAGCACTCCCATTCAACTTATCATCCTGGGACAAAATAGAGTTAAAATCACCCAGGATCATCCAAGGACTAGCAAGGGATCACCTACGGAGAGAAACCCATAAATCCCTCCTAGC
Organism: Salix koriyanagi; assembly: GCA_029228605.1. NCBI lineage: Eukaryota > Viridiplantae > Streptophyta > Magnoliopsida > Malpighiales > Salicaceae > Salix > Salix koriyanagi. The sequence continues at coordinate 11,847,399 of CM055330.1, read as the reverse complement.
AAGAATGGTGTGCAGATCATAGACAAAAGTGACATGAAAACTGATATGACTCACAAGGCAGCGAAGAACAACATGAATACCTTAGGAGGAGCAGTCAACAAGATCCACCATAACAGTAGACAGATTCCAGAAAACAAAAATTCTAGCCGAAGAAGACATGACCACATTAGTCAAAAATTTTTCCAGTGCTTCAATCTAAGCTTTTGCATAGTTTCAACCTTAGAAGAAGACATTTTATTCTCCAACAAACCACAAACATCAACTTTCTTTTTCTTCATGAGATTCACAACCTCATGCTGTTTTAGAGGACAATTAAGCCCCCTAACATTCCAGCAGTGGATAATCATCATAACACAGGATTGGTAGGAAGGGTCCTACCATGTTCGCTTGAAGAAGATTTGGATTTCGCTCCCTTTCTAGTAGTAACTCCATGAACACCTTCCACAATACGTTTCCCTTTGCTACTATTACGGACCTTGTTTGAATGATTTTGAAGCCGACCATCAGCCCTAAGGGGAGGCTCAACCGAAGCAACATCATTCACCAATCCTTCCGCAGCCATTACTGGGTTGCCCGAGTCAAGCGCAACTGTCAACACATGTTTCGTAGCTGCTGCCCCAACAATTTCAGCCCCAGCTGCAACACCAGAATCATCCCCAGCTGCCATACCAGAATCGGCCCCAGCAGCCACATGAAAATCAGCCCCAGCAGCCCTAGTTGCCACACCACTCACAGGCGCTATATCTGCTCCCACGCTAGTGGCTGTGGCTGCCCCAACACTTGCAGCCATGGTCTTCTTATGGTGCCGATTGCTTTTCTACTTTTTCTTTACCGTTTCCCATTCACCACCTGCAGTAGTAGCTTCGGTAGGCATTGCATCATTATGGACCCTCTGTTGCAGCCCTATGTCTTGCACATTAGCAGCCCCCTTGCCATAAGCATTAGCAGCTGAAACATTACCCCTCTGGCCAGGGCTAAAGGGAATCTCAACATTCCCCCCAACACTATTCCCCTTATCTTTCCCACAACTCTTGGCATACTTGGAACATGTTTCCACCATGTGGCCAAGAACCTTGCAATAGGAGCAAAACTTTAGGAGAGTTTCATACATAATCTGCCGTTCAATCATCTCACCATTCGGCAAACATATATTAACAAATTCGCGCAACTTCTTTTGAAGGTCAATTTCAACTAGAATATGCGCATAAGACAACCGAGTCATAGAAGAAGTTAACATGTCACATTGTATGGGATTTCCAATAACACTAGCAATCTTGGAAAAACAATTTTCAGACCAACATCTCAAAGGGAGATTTGGCAATTTAACCCACACCGGAACCGTGGACATCTCCGCTGAATTGAAGTTAAAAAATTCAGGCATTTCTCGCAGAATCAAAGGCCTACTAAACACAAGATATGAACCCTCCCGCAAAACAACAAATTTATCATCTTCATTCTTAAACTTATAAATCAACCAATCGGATTCATGGAGATTCAAAACAGCCTCACAATGGAAAGAATTAGTAATGACAACATGGAGAGCCTTATACCCAGGAAATTTACCCGAAATATATCCAATTAAACAAGATTTCCACACATCACATTTAGCATCCAAATCTTCAACAAGCAATGTACATTCATTGGCAGCAGAAAACTCAGCAAAGTATCTCAATTTTGGGCAGCTTGAGGAGCTACTATTGGACGCAAATAAGTTTCGCTACTGTCCTAAGAGAGCAGAGGTTTGTTTCGGGTTACCTGGATCATGAGAAGCTGGCTGCTCGGCAGATGGCTCAGCAGGCTGCTCGATGGACTGCTTGGCAGGCTGCTCGGCTGGATTGGGGGCTGAGGCGAGGGGAGATGGCCTCTGCACTAGAGCCTGCGCAGCAGCCAACTCAGGCTGCACCAGAGGGCTGGAGGGAGCTGACATGGACTCCGAATCGAAGGTGTCACCCAAGCTAGAAGATTCTGCATAGCTTGAAGACTCACCATCATCAGAATCCTCCGCATAAGAAGAATCAGCCAAAGAGAGCATGGGGCTGGGGGGCTGATCATCAGCTGGAGCAATAGGACCCTTCCCCAAAATGCTAAGGGGAGGAGGGTGTGTCAAAACAGGTTGGGCAGGGGGGTTGTTCATGGATGTTGAATGAGTAGCAGGGGGGTGGCTAGTGGGAGAGGGGAGCCCAAGGGTAGCCGTCTGTGGGGATGGTGGCTGACGATGATGGGAAGGGGGGGAGGACTTTTTCTTAGCTTTCTTCTTGGCCATGAGAACGGATGGTGGAAGGGGGCTGAGCAGACAGCACAGCGAGAGGCCAAGGATATGCCTCGGCTGAGAGACTGCAGGGGGCCAGGTGGGCTGAGGGCTGGGCCTTGGGACGGGATTTAGGGCTGGTGGCTGGCGAGCAAGAGGGCTTGCAAAGAAGCACAGGCTGTGAACTAGAGCAACACAAAGGCAAGCAACAGGCAGGCGAAGAGGCGCGCGAGCAAGCTGCTGGCGGCACTAGGGCAAGCAGCAAAAAAAAGGGGCGCGGCGCAAGAGATGAGCGGCGCACGGGAAGGGAAGCTGGCGAGCAAGAGGCTGGGGACACAAGGGGACTTAGTTCTGCACGGAACGGGGAGGGCTGGGGACGAAGACTGGGATTGGGCGATTTTTGCGGCGGCTGGAAAATGGGCTAGGGCAAAGATAAAAAGGAGAAGAAGGTGAAGACAAGCAAAGGGGAGGGGAAACAGCAACCTCACGGTGAGGAAGGTGCCATCTCCGGCCAGCAGCAAGGGGGGAAGACCATGGGAGGGGGGGTGAGAGGGGGGGGTAGAGAGCGTCTCTCTCTACTTTTTCTCTTAAGCGGCGCACCTACTGAGAGCTCTTTCATTTTTGATCAAATGTAAGTATGTATTAACAGATCAAAGCATGAAACAAGCTAAAAAAACAGCAGAAGAAAACAGAAGGCACCGAAAAGGAACATGCTCCTACGGGCCAAAAGAAAGAAGAAACCTAAGGCCAAAACTGGGCCTAGGAGAAAGCATATCTGCTCACAACCCAGTTAGAACACTTGCAAGCTAGATACAAAACAAGATGAAAATGAACTCAACAAATAAATGAGAGATAACACACGGAACAAAAAGCAACCCCGGAGGACTGGTTCGGCAAGAAGAAATGGTGAATCCATTTAATCCAGAGAGAGTCCGCTTTCTGATGAATGTTCCACAAATGCTTAACCAGGAAACCCTTGTTACGAGCTTTTATGTCAAAAAGCCCCACTCTCCCTTCCTGCTTAGGCAAACAGACGTTCTTCCAAGCAACCAAAGCCGAGTGAGATTTCTGAACATTCCCAGTCCAAAGAAAATTCCTGCAAATACGGATAATCTTCAAAATGACATTTTCCGGAAGAGGAAAAATGCTAATCCAAAAGTTAATTATGCCGTAAAGAACTGAACATAGAAGCTCAAGCCTTCCAGCAAAGGTAAGATGCTTGCCCATCCAACTCTGAACCGCAGACTCAAGCTTTTGCAGCAGGGGGAAAAACTGACTGACCAGGAGCCGATGAGGGCTAAGAGGCACACCAAGATATTTGAAAGGAAAAGAGCCAGCTGCAAAACCTGTTTCACTGATAATCTTTTGCCTTAAACCATCACCAACACCTCCAAAATAAATGGAGGATTTTGAAGGGTTGATTTCCAAACCAGAAACCTGCCCAAAAACCCTCAACTGATCAAGGAGGGTGGAGATGGAAGACTTATCACCCTTAACAAGCAAGAGGACATCTTCAGCAAAAGCAAGATGACTGATACCAAGAGGTTGGCATTGCGGGTGAAATCTGAAGGCTTGCTGATGGGACATTCGCTTAAGCATCCGGGAGAAGTACTCCATGCAAGTGATGAAGAGGTAGGGAGATAGGGGATCACCTTGCCGAATACCACTTTTTCCCGGGAAGAAGCCGTAAAGGTTCTCATTAATAGCAACAGAGAATGATGAGGTCGTCACACACTGCATAACCAGATGGATAAATTTCGGAAGGAAGCCAAGCAACTCCAAAAGATCCTGCATAAAAGACCACTGAACCGAGTCGAAAGCCTTTTTAAAATCTACCTTCAAGAGGGATTTAGGCGAGGTTCTTTTCCTGCCATAAGAACGAAGCAGCTCCTGAACAAGATTAATATTATCCACCATAACTCTACCACCCAGGAAGGTATTCTGCATAGGGTTGATGATATTCCCCAAAGCAACAGCCAAACGATCAACCAGGATTTTGGAGATAACCTTATAAACCACATTACAGTAGGATATAGGACAAAAGTCACTAGGAGAAGAAGCATGAGCAGATTTGGGGATAAGGGATATCACCGAGTGATTAATCTGCTTAAACATCTTCCCAGAGGCGAAGAAATCCTGGATAGCCGAACAAAACTCATCACCCACGATCGACCAGGCAGATTTATAGAAGAAAGAAGTGTAGCCATCCGGCCCCGGAGCTTTCTCATTCCGAATCCCAAACAAAGCTTGCTTAATGACCTCCTTCGAAATAGGAGCTGAAAGCAGCTCGCAAGCTTCAGCAGAGACGCACGGGCCACTCAAAACAATATCTCTATCCAAGGGCACAGTAGATTTAGAAGACCCATAAAGACTCTGATAAAAGGCAACAAATTCTGCTCCCACTTCCTCCTCCGAATCAGAAAGGAAACCATCAGACTTCTTAATAGCCGGAATAAAGTTCTTTCCATGATTACGGCTCATTAGAGCATGGAAGAACCGAGTACCCCTGTCACAATCCTTAAGGAAATCACATTTGAGCTTCTGCCCAAAGAACATCTTTTCAGCCGATTTTAGCTTAATGAGCTGACAACGAAGCCTCTTGTATTCAAGAACAAGCTGGGAATTATCCGGGTCCGAAATGGAGCACATTCTGCAAAATCTCAAGATCAAATTCGGCTCTAGACACCCTCTCCGAGATGTGACTAAAATGCAGTCTATTAAGCATCTTAAGGGGACGCTTCAAGCTTTTAAGCTTTTTGCAAAGAGAGAACATGAGGGAGCCCACAACTTCCGTCTGCCAACCCACAGAAACAGTATGCAGAAAATCATCATGAGAGGCCCACATGTTGAAAAATTTGAAACTGCGATGCCCTTTAACCTGATGATCCAGCCGAACAACAGCGGGTGAGTGATTAGAAAAAGCCCCTTGGTTTCCAAAGTGAACATGAGCAAGCCTCTGAAGGGTGGACCAAAGAGGGTTCACAAGAACTCTGTCCAACTTACTCCGAACAGTACCATTAGACCAAGTAAAGTGACAACCAGAATAGTTCAAGTCATGCAAACCCAAATCAAGATAGTATTTGTTGAAATCTGCAATCTCATACATAGAAACAGCACAACCATTTAATTTATCATCCTGGCACATAAAAGAATTGAAATAACCCAAAACCATCCATGGACCCGGGGGGCTCCACGAGCAAAGACTATCCCATAAAGCTCTTCTAGCAACAATGGTGTGCAAGCCATAAACAAAGGAAACATGGAATCTAATTTGACTCACAAGGTTGAAAACAATCACATGAAGGCCTTGAGAAGAGTTGTCCACGAGATCAACTTGAACCAAAGACGGTTCCAAAAAACAACAATGCAAGCCACGGAAAGACCCAGAAGCATTAGTTAAGAACTTCCAGTTTTTCAGCCGAAACCTGTGCATAGCCGCAACCTTAGAAGGAAGCATTTTAGTCTCCAGCAAACCACAAACATCCACTTTATTCTTCATGAGATGAACCACCTCATGTTGCTTTAGAGGACTATTAAGCCATCTAACATTCCAACATTGTATAATCATGGAGCAGGAGTGATAAGCGGATGCCTACCATTGCCTCTAGCGGATGAGCTAGAGTGTTTCGACCCTTTCCTAATAGTTACTCTGAGGTGTGCTCCCACCTTATCCTTTCCCTTACCATTCAAGCCGAGGGAAGATGAAGAAGAGGCATCAAGCTTCGGTTGAACAACAGCTGAGGGGGGGGGATAGCTGAAACATTCACAGCAGGCGGATCAACCACAGCAACTTTAACCACACCCATAACCGAATCTGATTTCAAGCCAACCGAATTCCCAACTGAAGCACTTGCAATACCCACTGCCAAACCCACATCTACTTCAGAGTTCAAGCTATTCAAAACTGCACCTGACTTACTCTGCTCAGCCAACACAGCTGGCCTAGCCGAGGCAGCAAGCTGGCCTTGCCAAGGCATCTGTTGTGGCCATAGGAGGCTTCTTGTGAGAGTGCTTGTTGCTGCGATGCCTTTTCTTGACTTGTTCCCAACCACCTGCAGCTGCGTCAATCTTAGCAGACATGGGGTCAGCTGGCTGAACGGAACCAAGGGCTGCACTATCCACCCGCGAAGCATGGCCAACAACCGACTCCTTATTTGCATCTGAACCTCCATTCGTCGCTGCGATGGCAGCATCTGTACCAGAAAAACAAACTCCCCCATCCTTGGGAGCCTTAGAGCAAGAGGCAATCAAGTGTCCCAAAACCTTACAGTGAGAGTAAAACTTCGGCAAAGTTTCATAAACAACAGTTTGGGCATGCACAACACCATTTGGCAAGCAGAATTTTACAAATTGAGGGAGATCCTCTGCAAGGTTAATCTCAACCAAAATTCTAGCAAACGAAAGCCTAGACATGGAAGATGTCAACATGTCGCATTGTATAGGTTTTCTGAGAGCACTAGCAATTTTTGAAAGACATGTAGGGGATCAACACTTCAACGGCAAATTAGGCAACTTAACCCAAACGGGAACTGTAGACATTTCAGTTGAGTTAAAATCAAAATATTCCGACATTTCCCGCAACATCAACGGCCTACCATAAACAAAATACGGACCTCCCCGCAACACATTCAATTTATCCAATTCATTTTGAAATTTGTAAACAAGCCATCCGGACTCATGAATATGCAACTTAGCTTCACAATGCCAACTAGAGATAATGTTACTCAAAGCTTTGTAACCCGAAAATTTGCCCGAAACATACCCAATAAGACACAAATTCTAGAAATCACATGCATTATCAATGTCATCCTCAGCCAAATTGAAAGTCTTGGCAGCAGAAATATCAACAAAATGCTGAAGTTTAGGGCAAGATGATGAGCTGCGATTTGAAGAAAACAAGTTTCTCCACTAACCTTGGGTTTGAGCCGGGGGAAGAAGAGCATCACTGCCTTCAGCTGGAATGGGGGCTGAGGCTGGGGGGAGAGCCCGCGCTCAAGATTCTGCACAGCAGCCGAGCCAGGTTGCACCAGAGGGCTGTGGGGAATAGGCCCCTGCTTGGAACTTTGCACAGCAGCCAAGCCAGGCTGCACCAAGGGTTGTGGGGAGGAGACACAGGCTCCGAATCAAAGGTGTCCCCCGAGCTAGAAGAGCCTGCATAGCTGGAAGACTCACCATCGTCGGACTCATCCGCACTTGAAGAATCAACAGAAGAAGCTGTGGGGCTGATCATCGACAGGGGTAGAAGGACCTTTCCCCAAAATGCTGAGAGGTGGGGCTGTCAACACTGGATGGGAGGGTTCTATGGCAAGGGGTTTGTCTGCTGCGGCTGAATGGCCAGCAAGGGGGAGGGATGAGTGGTTGGAGGGAGAGGGGAGCCCCATAATCACTTTTATTGTATTATGGGAGGGGGGGAGGATTTTTTCTTGGCTTTCTTCTTGGTCATGGGAACGGCCTGGGCAGAAGACAGCACAAGGCCAAGGGGCTGTCTCGGCTGAGAGGCTGGGAGAGAGGTTAGGGGCGGCTGGGGGTGCTAAGCGGCGACGCTGGCTGAAAATCTAGGGTTGAGAGGCTGGTGCTGCGCACTAGGGCAAACAAGGGGCGCGGCGCGCTAGGGCAAGCAACGAAGAAGAAGGGGGGGGGTTGCGACACAAGGGTTGTGGCGGCGCAAGGGACTGGCACGGTAGAGGCGAGAGAGCAGGGGGCTAGGGACGAAGAGCAAGGGGGCTAGGGCGCTGCAAGGGGCGGGGGGGCTGGGGGCGGTGGCTGGTTTTGGGCAAAGGTTGCAGCGGCTGGGGAACGACTAGGGTAAGGAGATCGGTGGGAGAAATCTGGGCAAGGAGAGGACGAAGGGGATGAAGGGGAGCAAGGGAAGGGGTTGAGCAGCACCATGTCCGGCCGGCAGCAAGAGGAGAAGACCATGGGAGGGGAGAGCGTCTCTCTTTTCTCTCTCTCTCTAACTGAATGATACTGAGAGCTCTTTCTTTTTTTTCGATCAAATGTAAGATTTATAGATCAAAGAATGAAACAAGCTGAAAAATCAGCGGGAACAGAGAAGAAGAATATACAAAAGGGCTTACAGGGGAACATGCTCCCGAAGCCCAAAAACCATAAAAACAAAGATACTGTCCACAACCCAACTACATAGGGAGAGGCTAGGATAAAACACAAAAAACAAACAACATCAATAGGGAACTCATCTAGCCAAACTGAAAGAAATCCAAACTGAAAGAAATCCTTAGCCGACGTCAAACCAAGAAGAAAAGAGCCATAGCTCCCCCAAAAAAGACACCCAATCAGCCCACATCGATAGAGAAATGGTCTTTATCATGAAAGTGGAACACCGTGAAGAACAACACCTGGAATCTCCTGAAAACTTTCTCAACCGAAGAAAAAGAGTTATCAAAAACCCTTTTATTTCTCTCTTCCCAAATAAGATAGACCGAAATGGCAAGAGAGGCTCTCCGCATCCTGGAGAGCACAAGTTTCCGCTTAGGACGAAGCACCCGAAGAGCACTAGACAGAGAGCCCATCCGGTGGTGAATATGAAGCCAACGAACAATATTGTTCCACAAAGTAAAAGACCAAGAACACTTAAAGAACAAATACCGATGGGATTCCTAATCCTGATTACAGAAAACACAGCTAGAGTCTGCTGAAATGTAGAGAAGACGGTTTTTAGTTCTGAGCTTACCCAACACCGCAAGCCACAACACAAAAACAATGCTTCGGCAAAAACCACTGTCCCACTCCACCCTATCCCAATGAACAATTCTGCCCTTCGGCCTGAAATGGTCATAAGCCTTAGCCGAGAGACGCCCTTCCCCCGCATTCCAAGAAGACATCATAGCAATAACAGATGAACTACTACCAAGATCCTGGATAAGCTGATTCTTCAAAGAGACCAAGATCTTCCAGAGAGGGGAAGCAACCTTCGAATCTTGGGCATCCCAAATAGATTGGCCCGGTAGATAATAATAATTGATCCACTTAACCCAGAGAGAATCTGCTTGCAAGTGAATATTCCAAATATGCTATACCAAGAAACTGCAATTTCTGGCTTTAATATCAAAGAGCCCCAACCCACTTTCCAGATTAGGCAAGCAAACATTCTTCCAAGCAACCAAAGCAGAGTGAGATTTTTCCACCTTACCTGACCAAAGAAAATTCCTGCAAATACAGATACTATCCTTGATAACAACATCCAGAAGAGGGAAGATACTTAGCCAGAACTGAATCATCCCATAGAGAACCGATCTCAAAAGCTCCAATCTTCCCGCGAAGGAAAGATGCTTACCCACCCAACTCTGGACCGTGGCTTCCAGCTTATGAATGAGAGGAAAATATTGGGAGACTAGCAATCGGTGAGGACTGATAGGAACCCCCAAGTATTTGAAGGGAAAAGATCTTTCGGAGAAATTCATGGCCCGTAGGATATCTTGCTTCAAGACAGCACCAACCCCGCCAAAATAAATGGAGGATTTGGTAGGGTTGATCTCCAAGCCAGAAACCTGCCTAAAAAACTCTAACTAACAAAGAAGAGCCGTGATCGATGCTTTATCATCTCTAGCCAGAAGCAGAATATCATCAGAAAACGCAAGATGACAAATATCATAAGGCTTGCAGCGAGGATGAAAGTGAAAGGACTGCTGCCTAGAAACTCCCTTAAGCATACGGGAAAAATATTCCATGCAAGTGATGAAGAGATATGGAGATAGGGGGTCACCTTGGCGAATACCACTCTTACCCGGGAAGAAGCCATAGAGATTGTCGTTCACCGCTACTGAGAAGGAAGTAGACTCAACACACTGCATAACCAAGTGAGTAAACTGCATCGGGACACCAAGGAGCCGAAGAAGATCACGGAGAAAAGGCCACTAGACAGAGTCAAAAGCCTTTCTAAAATCAATCTTCATGAGGGCTTTGGGAGAAGTACGCTTCCTGCCATACTGCCGAAGCAACTCTTGCACAAGATTAATATTATCTGACATAGCCCGACCACCAAGGAAGGCATTCTGCATAGGTCTAATAATATCCTTCAAAACAAGAGCCAGACGATCAGCAAGAATTTTCGAGATAACCTTATAGATCACATTGCAGCAGGAGATAGGCCTAAAATCACCAGGAGAGGTAGCATGGGCAGATTTAGGAATAAGCGAGATGACAGATGATTAATCTGCTTAAGCAACTTCCCTGCATCGAAAAAAAATCCCTGAATCGCCCCACAAAAATCTTCTCCAACAATCGACCAAGCAGATTTGAAGAAGTGAGACGTGTAACCATCCGGCCCCGGGGCCTTATCATTCCCAATACCAAACAAGGCCTTCCGAATAATATCACAAGTGACAGGAGCTAAGAGGATCTCACTTAAACTATTTGGAAGGCATGGGCCGCGGAGAACAACATCATTATCCAGAGGCAAGGTGGGTCTAGAGGTTCTGAAAAAACTGGACGAATTCAGCACCAACCTCACTCTCCAAGGAAGTAAGAGAACCATCCCCTCTATGAATAGCTGAGATAAAGCTGTGACTATACTTCTGACTCATCATCGCATGAAAGAAACTAGTGTCTCTGTCACTGTCCTTTAGAAAATCACATTTAAGCTTTTGGCCAAAAAGCAGCTTTTCTGCTGACTTGAGCTTAAGAAGATGCAACCGGAGCCTCTTATCCTCAAGAGCGAGCTGCTGATTATTTGGATCCCCATGAAGAGCAGTTTGTAAAATATCCAAATCCGCATCAGCACGAGACACCCTCTCGAAGATATGACTGAAATGCTGCTCATTAAGACGCTTAAGAGGGGTTTTCAGCAACTTAAGCCTTTTGCACAAAGAATACATAGCAGACCCCAAGACTTCCATGTTCCAGCCCTCAGAAACAGTAGAGGAGAAATCGGCATGAGTAAACCACATATTCAGGAATTTAAAGCTACGATGACCCTTGTCTTGCGGATTATTCCGAACAGTAGCAAAAGAATGATCGGAGAAGGCCCCTTGATTACCAAAATGGACATGAGCTGATTGGTGAAGGGAAGACCAAAGAGGATTGACCAGGACCTTGTCAATTTTGCTCCAGATAGAACCATTAGACCAAATGTAATGACAGCCCGTATACGGAAGATCACACAAACCCATGTCAAGGTGGCACTTATGAAAATCAGCAATCTCATAAGCAGAAACAGCACTACCATTCAACTTATCATCCTGGGACAAGATAGAGTTAAAATCACCCAAAATCATCCAAGGACAAGCAGGGGACCACCTACAGAGAGAAGCCCATAAATCCCTCCTAGCAACAACGGTGTGCAGACCATAGACAAAGCTGACCTGAAAACTGCTATGACTCACAAGACAGCGAAGGACAACATGAATACCTTGGGAGGAGCAATCAACGAGATCCACCATAACAGTAGACGGGTTCCAGAAAACAACAATTCTGGCAGAGGAAGACATGGCCGCATAATGCTTCAATTTAAGCTTTTGCATAGCTTCAACCTTAGAAGAAGACATTTTATTCTCCAGCAAGCCACAAACATCAACTTTCTTTTTCTTCATGAGATTCACAACCTCATGCTGTTTTAGAGGGCTATTAAGCCCCCTAATATTCCAGCAGTGGACAATCATCATAACGCAGGATTGGTAGGAAGGGTCCTACCATTTCCGCTAGAAGAAGATTTGGATTTCGATCCCTTTCTAGTAGTTACTCCATGAACTTCTTCCACAATATGCTTCCCTTTGCTGCTATTTCGGTTTGCATCATTTTTTGGCCGACTATCTGCCTTTAAAGGGAGGCTCAATCGAGGATACCATTGTTGTCCCAACAGTTTCAGTCCTAGTTGCCACTTTTGCCCCAATAATTTTTGCCTCATTAGCTATTCCAGAATCAGCTCCTACTGTCACACCAGAAACGGCCCAAGCAGCCACAAAGGGGTCAACTCCATCAACCCATGTCTGACATGCCGCGCATAGGCGCGCTGCCTGAATCCTCGCCTGCCACTCCATGCGCAGCCCTGGTTGCTGCGCCACTCACAGGCGCAATGCCTGCTCCCAAGCCTGCCACGCCACCCACAGGCGTGATTTCTGCTCCCACATCTGGCACGCCACTCGCAGCCTTCTCTGTCGCGCTGATCGCGGGTCTGGCTGCTGCGCCACTCACAGGCGCAATGGCTGTTGTGCCACTCACAGGCGCAATGGTTGCTCTCATGCCTGTCACACCACTCATAGCCTTAGATGCCACGCTACTCTCAGCCCTGGCTGCCGCGCCACTCACAAGCGCACTGGCTGTTCCCTTGCCTGCCGCGCCACCCGCAGCCCTGGCTGCCGCGCTACTAACACTTTCAACCATGGTATTCTTATTTTGTCGATTATTTTTCTGCCTTCTCTTCACCGTTTCCCATTTACCATCTGTATTAGCATATTTAATAGGCAAAACATCATTAGAAAACCCCTGCTGTCGCCCTAAGGCTTGCACATTATCAGCCGCTTGTTGCAGTCCCTTGCCATTCGCATTGGCAGCACCATTGGCACTGAAACATTACTCTTCTTGGCATACTTTGTACATGTTTCCACTAAGTGGCCAATAACCTTACAATGGGAGCAGAATTTTGGAAGTGTTTCATAAACAATTTGCTGCTCAATCTTCTCACCATTCGGCAGACATAAATTAACAGATTCACGCAGAGTCTTGCGAAGATCAATTTCAACTAAAACACGCGCATAAGACAGCCGAGTCATAGAAGATGTTAACATGTCACATTGAATCGGATTACCAATAACACTAGCAATCTTGGACAAACAATTTTCAGACCAACATCTCAAGGGGAGATTTGACAATTTAACCCACACCGGAACGATGGACATCTCATCTGAATTGAAGTTAAAAAATTCAGGCATTTCACTCAAAATCAAAGGCCTACCAAACACAAGATAAGGGCCTTGGATATGAACAAGTTTAAAAATATAAGGCCACTACTCATTTAAATGGGGCTCGTCGAGTCAGGATCAATTTGACCGAAAATCCAAGGCTAACACCCCCTCCAAAAACCAAGTTCAACCATGTTGGGGGGAAAAGTCTATTACCCATAAATTTGAAGTCTAATACCAACAAAAAGGGATTGGATATGAACAAGGTTAGAAATCTAAGGCTAATACTCATTTAAAATGGGCTCATCGAGTCAGGACCAATTTGTCCGAAAAACCAAGGCTAACACCCCCTCCAAAAATCATTAGAAAACCCCTGCTGTCGCCCTAAGGCTTGCACATTATCAGCCGCTTGTTGCAGTCCCTTGCCATTCGCATTGGCAGCACCATTGGCAGCTGAAACATTACTCTTCTTGGCATACTTTGTACATGTTTCCACTAAGTGGCCAATAACCTTACAATGGGAGCAGAATTTTGGAAGTGTTTCATAAACAATCTGCTGCTCAATCTTCTCACCATTCGGCAGACATAAATTAACAGATTGAGTAATGAACTAAGCTTTAAACAAGTGGAGTGCCAATTTTACTTTATGGATTCTCATTATTGACCCACAGACTGCACATTTAGGCTCCATTGCTGGTTGGGTAAATTAGTAGCAAAATTGATTTTTCTTACCCTCTTTCAAGATTCAAATCCAAACGCCGTCCCAAAGCAGCTACTTTATCAATTTCATACCCTGTGGAGAGTGATAATTCTTAAACATAAGCATCAAAAAACATAAAAAAACTCATGTATCCGGCATAAACAACTGCTAACACATACTTCAATTCATTACGCATTTTATCTATGTCACCTCGTAATTTTTTCGGTCTCACGTTGCAAAGAAAAGAAAAAATGATGCTCCCTGCATTATTATCCTCTTTGTTTTTAAACTTGTAAATCAGCCAACCAGATTCATGAAGGGTCAAAACAGCCTCACAATGGAAAGAATTAGCAATGACTACATTGAGAGCCTTATACCCAGGAAATTTGCCCGAAACATACCCAATAACGCAAAATTTCCACATATCACATTTAGCATCCAAGTCTTCATCAAGCAAAGCACATTCATTTGCATCATCTAACTCAGTAAAGTATTTCAATTTTGGACAATTTGAGGAGCTACGATTAGACGCAAACAAGTTTCGCCATTGTCCTAAGGGAGCAGAGGTTTGTGTCGGATTACCTGGATTTTGCGCAGCAGGCTGCTCGGCAGATTGCGCGGCAGACTGTTCAATAGTTTGCTCGGTTAGCTGTATCGCATCTAATTGCACCACAGGTTGTTCCACAGGCTGCTTCGCAGTCGCAGATTGCACAACAAGCAGAACGGCAGATTGCACAACAGGCTGCGGAGAATTTGTCTCCGATTCACTTGAAGAAGAGTCATCTTCAACAGACTCCTCATCACAAGACACATCCTCCGAAGAAGAGAATTGTTGGTCTGAAGAAGAGTGGACCGAGGCTACATCATCATCATCTTCGGAGCAGGATGATTCTTTCAGCAACAAAATTTCTGTGGGTGGTGGTGGAGAGTCTGTTTCCACGGTTAAGGGGGGTTGAGGGTAGGTGGGAAGCAGGATAGAATTCTTTGGGGAAGTCACCCATAGAATTACCTTGACCTCCAAAGGTGTTTTTTGGCTGGGTGATTTCTTTTTGTGCTTCTTTTTCGCCATGGCAGAAGAAGAAGGGGGGGCTGGTGGGTGAGGCTGCAGTGCTAGGGCATACAGCAAGCAGGCGAGCAGGAAGGCTCGTTAGCAGGTAGCAGGCGGCGCTAGGGCAACCCACAGGCAAGGGGCGCGCTAGCGGTAAGCAGACGAAGGGGTGCTGCTGGCGGCGCTAGGGTTAGGGCGCGGCGCAAAGAACTAAGGCGCAACTAGGGAAGAAGAAGCAAGCAGGCGAGGGGCTGGCGAGCAATAGGCAGGCGAGCAAGAGGCTGGTGACTGCTCGGAGCAGTGAAGGGCTGGGAAACAAAGGGGGCTGAGGGGGGTGGGATGACGGCTGGGATTGTGGGGTTTTTTGCGGCGGCTGAGAAAAAGCTAGGGGAAGGAGAAGGAAGAAGAAGAGGTGTTTTTTGGCTGGGTGATTTCTTTTTGTGCTTCTTTTTCGCCATGGCAGAAGAAGAAGGGGGGTTGGCGGGTGAGGCTGCGGTGCTAGGGCATACAACAAGCAGGCGAGCAGGAAGGCTCGCTAGCAGGTAGCAGGCGGCTCTAGGGCAACCCACAGGCAAAGGGGCGCGCTAGCGGTAGGCAGACGAAGGGGCGCTGCTGGCGGCGCTAGGGTTAGGGCGCGGCGCAAAGAACTAAGGCGCAACCAGGGAAGAAGAAGCAAGCAGGCGAGGGGCTGGCAAGCAATAGGCAGGCGAGCAAGAGGCTGGTGACTGCTCGGAGCAGTGAAGGGCTGGGAAACAAAGGGGGTTGAGGGGGGTGGGACGACGGCTGGGATTGAGAGGGTTTTTTGCGGCGGCTGTGAAAAAGCTAGGGGAAGGAGAAGGAAGAAGAAGAGGGTTAAGGGGAGGGGAAACAGCAACCTCACGGTGAGGAGGATGCCACCTCCGGCCAGCAGCAAGGGGGGGAGAGCATGAGCGGGGTGGGTGGGGGGAGGGGGGCTAGAGAGCGTCTCTCTCTAGTTTCTCTCTCAAGCGCACTACTTCTGAGAGCTCTTTCTTTTTTGGTCAAATGTAAGTATATTAAGACCGAAAGGAAACAAAATTGGAAAAACAGGAGAGAGGCTTGGAAGGGAACATGCTCCCAACCAGCAAACCAAAAAAAAGAAAACCCGAGGATAGAACCCTCAAGCCAAAGCAAGAAAAACAAGCTCACAACCGAGCTAAACTAAAAGGAAAAAACAACAAACAACCTAAAACAAACTACCCAACCCACAGCTCAGCAGGCAGCTCAACCAACATCGATGGAGAAGTGATCTTTACCATGGAAATGAAACACTGTGAAGAAAAGAACCTGAAATCTTCAAAAGAGCTTTTCAATAGACAACGTAGAACTGTCAAACAGCAGGTAGACAACAATGCTAAGAGAAGCTCTTCTCAACTTATGGACCATGCTTTTCTTCTTTGGGACCAACCCCCGAATGGCACTAGAGAGGGTAGGTAACCGCCGAGACAGGTGCAACCAGCGGACAATACTACCCCAAAAAGATGAAGTCCAAGGGCACCAAAAGAAAAGATGGCAATGGGATTCTTGGTCCTGATTACAGAAAACACAGTTGAGATCAGCAGGGATGAAGTGCAGCCGGTCCTTAATGCGCAGCTTCCCTAACACTGCAAGCCACAACACAAAAGAATGTTTTGGCAGAGACCAGCTCTCCCAAACCACCAAATCCCAACGAATATTCCCGCCTTTAACCCGAAAGTGATCATAAGCATTAGCAGAAAAACCACTATCCCCAACATTCCAATTAGTCATAGCATCCACAACAGGAGAGTTGCCCCCAAAGTCGGCAAGGAGATTGTTCTTAAGGGAGACCAAGGCTTTCCAAAGAGGGGAGGAAGTCTTAATCGCTTGCGCATCCCAAATAGAGAGGTTAGGGAGAAAAAAATGGTGTATCCATTTTATCCATAGGGAATCAGCCTCGTGATAAATGTTCCAAATGTGCTTGACAAGAAAACTCTTATTACGAGCTTTAATGTCAAACAGCCCAAGCCCCCCTTCCTTCTTAGGCAAGCAAACAAACTTCCAAGCAACTAAAGCAGAGTGAGAATTCTGAACATTACCAGACCACAGGAAATTCCGGCATATGCGAACTATCTGTAAGATGACTGTTTCTGGAATAGGGAAGATACAGAGCCAAAATTGAACCATGCCATACAAGACAGAATGCAGGAGCTCAAGCCTACCAGTAAAGGAAAGATGCTTTCCGACCCAACTCTGAACAGCAGCTTCAAGCTTGCGAAGAAGAGGGGAAAACTGACTAACCAAGAGGCGATGAGGGCTCAGAGGCACTCCCAGATATTTGAAAGGAAAGGTGCCAGCACTGAAACCAGTTTCCAAGATAATCTCCTGCCTCACCCTATCTGGAACCCCTCCGAAAAAAATAGAGGATTTGGAGGGATTAATCTCCAAACCAGAAATTCTCCCAAAAAGCCTCAACTGATCCATAATAGAGAGGATGGATGGCTTGTCCCCCCTAGCCAATAAAAGAACATCATCCGCAAAAGCAAGATGACTGATACCAGAGGCTCACACTGCGGATGGAACTTGAAAGAAGACTGCTGGGAAGCTTTAGAAAGCAACCGGGAGAAGTATTCCATGCAGGTGATGAAAAGATAGGGAGAAAAGGGATCACCCTGCCTAATGCCACTTTTCCCTAGAAAGTAGCCATAAAGATTCCCGTTAATGGCAACTGAGAAGGAAGAAGTTTCCACACACTGCATAACCAGATGAACAAAGCCAGAGGGAAACCCCAGAGAATATAAGAGATCCCGAAGAAAACACCACTGGACAGAGTCAAAAGCTTTCTTAAAATCAATCTTCAAGAGGGACTTAGGAGAGGTTCTTTTTCTGCCATACTGACGAAGAAGCTCCTGCACAAGATTTATGTTATCCACCATAGCTCTACCACCCAGGAAGGCATTCTGCATAGGACTGATGATACTACCCAAGGCAACAGCCAACCGACCAGCAAGAAGCTTGGAGATGACCTTATAGACCACATTGCAGCAAGAGATGGGCCTGAAATCACAAGGGGAGGAAGCATGAGCTGACTTAGGAATGAGAGAGATAACCGAATGGTTAATCTGCTTCAGCATTTTACCCGAGGAAAAGAAATCCTGGACAGGGGCACAGAA
Organism: Salix koriyanagi; assembly: GCA_029228605.1. Classification (NCBI taxonomy): domain Eukaryota; kingdom Viridiplantae; phylum Streptophyta; class Magnoliopsida; order Malpighiales; family Salicaceae; genus Salix; species Salix koriyanagi. The sequence continues at coordinate 11,829,398 of CM055330.1, read as the reverse complement.
ATCTTCACCAACAACAGACCAAGTCGATTTAAAGAAGAGAGAGATAAACCCATCCGGACCAGGGGCCTTATTATTATCAATCCCAAACTAAGGCAGCCTTAATATCATCATTGGAAAAAGGCGCAGAAAGGAGCCCACAATCAAAAGCAGAGAGACAAGGACCAAGGCTGACAATGTCTCTATCCAAAGGCATAGTGGGCTTCGAGGAACCATAGAGCTTCATACAGAAGTCCACAAACTCAACTCCAATTTCCTTCTCCGAGACTGAAAGAGAACCATCAGACTTCTGGATAGCCGGGAGGAAGTTTCTACCATTCTTTTGGCTCAACAAAGCATGAAAAAACTGAGAGCCTCTATCACTTTCCTTAAGAAAATCACACTTCAGCTTCTGCCCAAAGAACATTTTTTCCGAGGATTTGAGGTTAATGAGCTGAATGCGCATTTTCTTGTCTTCTTGGACAAGCTGAGAATTATAGGGGTCTAAGTGAAGAGCAGATTGCAACAGATCCAAATCCGATTCAGCCCGGGAGACCCGTTCAGAAATGTGACTAAAATGAAGCCTATTCAGCAGCTTTAGCGCACGCTTCAACCCCTTTAAGCTTCTTGTAGAGAGAAAACATAGGAGAACCCATAACTGCAAGCTGCCAACTCTTAGAGACAGTGTGGAGAAAATCAGAATGAGAGGCCCACATGTTAAAGAATTTGAAACTACGTTGCCCTAAAGCTTGGGGATCAAGCCGAAACCAGAACTGGAGAATGATCCGAGAACGCCCCTTGATTACCAAAATGAACATGAGCAATGCGGTGAAGAGAAGACCAATAAGGATTAACAAAGGACCCTGTCCAACTTACTCCAAACCTAAGGATTAACAAGGACCCTGTCCAACTTACTCCAAACCGAACCATTACTCCAAGTGAAATGACAACCAGTGTAGTTGAGATCATATAGGCCTAGATCAAGACAACATTTATTAAAGTCGGCAGTCTCGTACATGGAAACAACACTACCATTTAACTTGTCATCTTGAGACAAAAGAGAATTGAAATCCCCTAAGACCATCCAAGGGCCCGGGGGGCACCAATCACACAGGCTATCCTAAAGAGATCTTCTAGCAACTATAGTATGTAACCCATAAACAAAAGTAATGTGAAAACTAATTTGACTCACAAGACTTTCCGGACACAGACATGGAGGCCCTGAGAGGAGCTGCTAACCATATCCACAGAAACTGTAGAGGGATTCCAAAAAACAACAATGCGAGCCATAAAAGACTGAGCAGCATTCGTCAGAAAATTCCACTTCTTGAGCCGAAACTTCTGAAGAACCATAACCTTAGACAAGGAAAGCTTAGACTCCAACAACCCACAAACATCAACTGATGATTTCTTCATGAGATTGACCACCTCATGCTGCTTTAGAGGACTATTAAGCCCTCTAACATTCCAGCACTTAACAATCATCATGGGGCAGTAGTGGTAGGAAGGTTCCTACCATGGTCGCGAGATAAATATGATTTAGATTGCATACCCTTCCCTGTGTGACCTCTTTGCCCTAAGCTCTTCAAAGACGGCATCTTGCCATTAACACGCTGCGAAGCCATTTTAGCACCCAAAACACCCTTTGAAACTGGCCTCAAGCCCGGACCCAAATCTGTTGCAACTGAAGCTTGCAGAACAGCCCCTACCAGCTTGTCATTCAATCCCACACAACCCATACCCATTGCAGAGCCTGCAGCAACACTACCCAAAGCCGTCAAATCTGTGCCACCAGACACATTACCAACTGCCTCAAGCGATATACCATTGGAAGTAGAGTTGTCTTTGCCGAGAGCCAAATCCGCTGGAACCGAGCCAATCTTAGGCTGCCTATTACTGGTATGCTTCTTCGGCACAGGCTGCCAATCGTAGACACCAGTAACAGCCTCATAGATCATGGGATCTTGCAGCCCCTCATCAGTCAAAGGAGGAGCCAAAGCAACAGAGATATGCACTGATTCAATCCCTTCGGAAGACAACACAACCTTCTCGGCCAAAGAAGGAGTAGGAAGCACAGAGGCAGCAGAAGCTTGAGACTTTGTTAACCCCAACTTTCCTTGTAACTTTGGAGCAAGAATCCACAATATGCCCAATGACATGACAATGAGTGCAGAACTTCGGAAGTGTCTCATAAATAACCTGCTGATCAATAATCACACCATTCGGCAAACTAACAGCTATATGTTCACGAAGATCAAGCTCTACCAAAATACGGGCATATGAAAGCCGAGACATAGAAGAGGTGAGCATATCACTTTGCAAAGGTTTCCCAACAACACTAGCAATTTTAGATAGAGACTTCAAAGACCAACATCTAAGGGGAAGATTTGGCAACTTAATCCAAACAGGGACAGTGGACATCTCAGCAGAATTAAAATCAAAAAATTCAGGCATCTCCTTAAGTATTAACGATCTGTCAAAAACAAGATAAGGTCCTCCCTTTAACACAGCCAATCTATCAACCTCATTACGGAATTTGTATATCAACCATCCAGAATCATGCACATCCAACACGGCTTCACAATGCCAAGTATTCACAATCATGCTTTTAAGAGCTCTAAACCCAGGAAATCTCCCCGACACATAACCAATCAAACAAGATTTCCACACATCACAAGCACAATCCAAATCATCATTCAAAATATCACATTTTGCAGAATCAGTCAATTCAGAATAATGAATGAGTTGAGCACCACTAGAGGGACTTCGGTTTGAAGCAAATAGATTTTTCCAAGGTCCAAGGGGAGAGCTTTGGCAGTACCTGAAGGGGAGGCAGTTGGAACTTCAAGAGGGCCCTCGGCATCTACAGGAGCTGAGGAAGCCGGAGTAGGTTGACGGGCATTGAGCTCCGAATTGGCCAAGGCAGGAGACCCATAATGCGAGCTAGAATCTGAATTGTATGCAGAGGAGTCATCATTGTCAGAGTCCCCGGGGCTGTGCACTTCAACCGAAGCAAACAACATAGAGAATGAAGGAGAGCTCTCGGAGGCTTGAAGCTTTGGACTAGGAGGTTGAGGAGGAGCAATTTGAGGAGCTTGATCAACAACAATTGGACCCATAGCAACCAAAGAGGGGGCTGCACCCAAAGCAACCAGATCTTGGGAAATTATGGCTGAATCCGCAGCAGCCAAATCTGGGGGGGAACATTGGTTAGGGCCTGTGAGCTTCATGGGAGGAAGAACAAAGTCCAACGAACGGGATTGAGAGGGGTAGGGAAGGGTGACGGGCTTGTTTTTTGGTGGGGGATGAAGGACCCGGAGCAAGGGGACGAACTGGACATGAAATAGGGGGCGAGAGGAAGAAGAAGGTGATTTCTTCTTGGCTTTCTGTTTTGCCATGGCTGGCACGGAAAGGGACCAGAAAAAGGAGGGGAAAAACCAGGAAAAACAAACCTAAGCTTGGGCACAAGAGGGAAGACAAAAGAGGATGAACGGGAAAAAGAGGGGAAAAACAAAAATTGAGGGAAGGGCAAGAAAGGGGGGGGGAACTGGAGAGGAGATAGGGAGACACCAAAACCAACTGAAGAAGAAGCTAATCGAACCAAGAAGAAGAGCCAAGGATTGGAGAAGATGGAGGCTTGGCGGCAAACTGTACGGACACGGGAAATTAGAAAAAAAACTAGAGATGAAATCCGAACAGGAGGCTAAAGAAACGGGAAAGAAAGGAATAAAAGGGAAGGAGACACTTAGACAAGCTGAAGAAGAAGCCAAACCAACCAGGAAAATGACCCAAAGAGACGATTGGAGAAGATGGAGGCTAGGGCGGCAAAACGTACGGACACGGAAAATTCAAAAACTGGTGCTGAAAATTCGCACGGGAGACCAAAGAAAAGGGAAAGGAAGGAACAAAGATGGAGAGGGGACCTATTGGAATGTAACTAAGACAGGGGGTGTAACATCCCACATCGAAAGAAGAGTGTCCGGAGCCAGGGCATATTAAGGCAGTTGGTACCTAACCTTGTAGGACGCGTTTTGGGGCCTGTGGGCTGCCAAGAACAAAACCGTGAGGCGTGGATGCCGGGTTGGGCTGAGCCATAGCGGACAATATTCTGCAAGGGGGAGTGGGCCAGGGCCTTACAGGGGGAAAGATGAAGGATGGAAGCCACGGGTTGGGTAGAGCCATGGGTGATCGGCAGGGTGAGGGAAGGTGGAGAGCATCTCTCTCTAACTTTCTCTCTCAAGCGTTCTAACTTGACTAAGAGCTCTTTCTTCCTGAGAGCTCTTTCTTTTTTCGATCAAATGCAAGATTTTATAGATCAAAGAATGAAACAAGCTGAAAAAGATCAACGAGGGACAAAAAAGAAGAATATACAAGAAGGCTTACAAGGGAACATACTCCCGAAGCCAACAAACCAAAAAACCAAAATCCTGCCCACAACCCAATTACATAGGGAGAGGCTAGGATAAACCACAACAAACAAACAACATAAAAACAGAACTCCTCAAGCCAAACTGAAAGAACACCAAAATGAAAGGAATCCTCAGCCGATGTCAAACCAGGAAGAGAAGAGCCAAAGCTCTCCTAGAAAAGACACCCAATCAACCCACATCGATAGAGAAATGGTCTTTATCATGAAAGTGGAACACCGTGAAGAACAACACATGGAATCTCCTGAAAACTTTCTCAATCGAGGAAAAAGAGTTATCAAAAACCCTTTTATTTCTCTCTTTCCAAATAAGGTAGACCAAAATGGCAAGAGAGGCTCTCCGCATCCTGGAGAGCACTAGCTTCCTTTTCGGACGAAGCCTCCGAAGAGCACTAGACAGGGAGCCCATCCGGTGATGAATATGAAGTCATTGAACAATATTGTCCCACAAAGTAGAAGACCAAGAACACTTGAAGAACAAATGCCGATGGGATTCCTGATCTGATTATAGAAAACACAACTAGAATCTGCTGACATGTAGAGAAGACGATCTTTAGTTCTGAGCTTACCCAACACCGCAAGCCACAAAACAAAACAATGTTTCGGCAAAGACCACTGCTCCCACACCACCCTATCCCAAAGCACGATTCTGCCCTTCGGCCTGAAATAATCATAAGCCTTTGCCGAGAGAGTCCCTTCTCCTGTATTCCAAGAAGACAACATATCAGTAGCAGATGAACAACTTCCAAAATCCTGGATAAGCTGATTTTTTAAAGAGACCAAAATCTTCCAGAGAGGGGAAGCCATCTTCGAAGCTTGGGCATCCCAAATAGTTTGGCCCGGCAGATAAAAATGATTAATCCACTTAACCCATAAAGAATCCGCTAGTAAATGAATATTCCAAAATGCTTGATTAAGAAACTGCGATTCCTGACTTTTATATCAAAGAGCCCCAGCCCACCTTCCTGCTTAGGCAAGCAAACAGACTTCCAAGCAACCAAAGCAGAGTGAGATTTATCCACCTTTCCTGACCAAAGAAAATTCCTGCAGATACGGATAATGTCCCTGATAACAGCATCCGGAAGAGGGAAAATACTAAGCCAGAACTGAATCATCCCATATAGGACCGATCTCAAAAGCTCCAATCTCCCTGCGAAGGAGAGATGCTTGCCCATCCAACTCTGAACAGTGGCTTCCAGCTTGTGAATGAGAGGAAAATATTGGGACACCAACAATCTATGAGGACTGAGAGGAACCCCCAAGTATTTGAAAGGAAAAGATCCTTCTGAGAAGTTCCTGGCCTGCAGGATATCTTGCTTCAAGACAACACCAACCCCACCAAAATAAATGGAGGATTTGGAAGGGTTGATCTCCAAACCAGAAACTTGCCCAAAAACCTCTAACTGACGAAGGAGAGCCGTGATCAATACTTTATCACCTCTAGCCAGAAGCAGAATATCATCAGCAAACGCAAGATGGCAAATATCATGGGGCTTGCAGCGAGGGTGAAAATGAAAGGACTGCTGCCTAGAAAATCCCTTAAGCATACAGAAGAAGTACTCCATGCAAGTGCTGAAGAGATACGGAGAGAGGGGGTCACCTTGTCGAATACCACTCTTACCCTGGAAGAAGCCATAAAGATTGTCATTCACCGCTACCGAGAAGGAAGTGGACTCCACACACTGCATAACCAAGTGAGTAAACTGCATAGGAAAACCAAGAAGCTTAAGAAGATCGTGAAGAAAAGGCCACTGGACAGAGTCAAAAGCTTGCCACGCATGCCCATGCCCATCACACTAGCAGATTTACCTGCCACACCATTCACAGCTTTAGGAGGCATATTATGCACAGGGGGCATGTCTGCTTTTAAGCCTTTATTACCATTCACCCCATTCGCAGCCTTGGCTGCCACACCACTCGCTGCCCCGTTAGACACAACATTTGCAGCACTAGCTGCCACACTACTCCCCGGCATAGTGTCAGCTACGACATCTACCATACCACTCGCAGCCCTAGCTGCCACCCCTACTCGCAGCCTTTGCTGCCACACCTCTCACATTTTCAGCCATGGTCTTTTTTGGGACGCCAATTACTTCTATGCTTTTTCTTCACTATTTCCCATTTACCTTCTGCACTAACATCTTCAGTGGGCAAAACATCCTTCTCCCCTACACCCTTAGGAACAGAGACCTGCCTCCCAAGAACATTAGCAGCTGAAGCATTGTTTCTCTTAGCAAACTTAGTACAAGTTTCCACCAAGTGACCAATAACATTACAATGGGAGCAGAATTTCGGAAGAGTTTCATATATGATCTGTTGCTCAATCACCTCACCATTAGGCAAACAAACCTTAACATAATCACGCAATTTCTTGCGAAGATCAATTTCAACTAAGACGCGCTCATAAGACAACCGAGTCATAGAAGATGTTAGCATATCACATTGAATAGGATTACCAATAACACTAGCAATCTTAGACAAACAGTTTTCCGACCAGCAACTCAAAGGAAGATTCGGCAATTTGACCCACACCGGAAGGGTGGTCATCTCTGAAGAATTGAAATTAAAAAATTTCAGCATCTCACGCAACATCAAAGGTCTACCAAACACAAGGTAGGGACCTCCCCACAAAACAGTAAGCTTATCATATTCATTCTTAAATTTATAAATCAACCATCCGGACTCATGAAGAGTCAAAACAACCTCACAATTGAACTCATTATCAATGACTGCACTAAGAGCCTTATATCCAGGAAACTTACCCGAAACATACCCAATTAAGCAAGTTTTCCACATAGCACATTTAACATCCAAATCTTCCATAAGCAAAGTGCACTCATCAACAGCAGATAATTCAGCATAGAATTTCAGTTTTGGACAGTTTGACGAGCTGCGATTAGACGCAAATAAATTCTTCCACTGTCCTAAGGGAGCAGAGTTTTGGTTACCTTCACCTTGCGCAGATGGTTGATCAATAGGTGCCTCGGTAGACTACTCAGTAGCTTGCTTGGCAGGCTGCTCAGAAGCATGCTCAGCAGGCTGCTCATCCAATGTCACGGCTGGCTACTCGGAAGATTTAACGGAAGGCTTCGCAGCATGTTTCACAACAGAGTTTGCATCCTTATGGTAGTGAACATTGGGCTCCGATTCACTTGAAGAGGATTCCTCATCAACAGAATCTTCCTCATTGTCATCATCACCTGAAAATTCCTCTGACGAAGAGAAAAGCTGTTCTGAAGAAGAATGGACCGAGGCTTCGTCATTCTCATCCTCGGAGCAAGATGGCTTTTTCAACTTCAGAATATTAGCAGGTGGTGGTGGAGATTCTGATTCCACGGTTAAGGGGGTTTGAGGGGAGGTGGGAATCAAAACAGAAGTCCTTGGGAAAGCCAACCCTAGGCAGGAGGCTCGCTAGGGCACGCAGGCGAGCGGGGGGCTCGGTAGCACGCAGGCGAGCGAGGGGCTCGCTAGCATGCAGACAAGTAGGAGACTCGTGCTAGCAGCAGGCAGCGCTCTAGCGGCTGGAGCACTAGGACAACAGCAGGCAGACGAAGGGGCGCGGCACAAGGATACGCCGCCAGGGACAACACGCGACTGGCAGGGGCGCGCTAGGGTTAGGGGCGCCGCCAGAGGGGGAGAAACCAGGCAGACGGCTGGCTGGCGAGCAGGAGGCACGCGAGCAAGGCCTGGAGCGCTGCTCCGAGCAGGATGGCTGGAGACGAAGGCTGCGAGAGGGAGGTTTTGTGGCGGCTGGTTTGGGCTATTTTGGTGGCGGCTGGGAGGGGGGCTAGGGCGACGGGTCGAAGGAGAAGGAGGCAAGAGGGAGTAAGGGGTGGTGGGAAACGGCAACCTCACGGTGAGGAGGCTGCCATCTCCGACCAGCAAAGGGGGGGGGGGGCGACCAAGGGAGGGGGGGTTGGGGGAGGGGGGCTAGAGAGCGTCTCTCTCAAGCGCCACTCCTGAGAGCTCTTTCTTTTTTTTTTTTGGTCAAATGTAAGTATATTAACCGAAAGGCAAAAATGGGCCATAATTACAGAAAGGAGGCTTGAAAGGGAACATGCTCCCAACCAGCAAAACAAAGAAAGCCCGAGGACAGGACCCTCAAGCCAAGGCAGAAAAAACAAGCTCACAATTGAGCGAAACTAACATGGATAACAGCAAATAGCCTTAAACAAAACTACCCAACCCACCGCAGAGGCTCAGCAGGCAGCTCAGCCCACATCAATGGCGAAGTGATCTTTACCATGGAAGTGGAACACAAAGTGAAGAAGAGAACCCGAAAACACCTGAAGAGCTTTTCGATAGATAGAGTAGAGTCAGTCGAACAGCCTTTTTATTTCTTTCTTCCCATAACGTGTAGACAGAGAATGCTAAGAGAGGCTCGTCTCAACTTATGGACCGTGCTTTTCTTTTTTTCTGGGGCCGAGCCACGAATGGCACTGGAAAGAGTAGGCAGCCTCCGAGGAAGGTGCAGCCAACGGACAATGGTGCCCCAAAACGAAGAAGTCCAAGGGCACCGAAAGAAAAGGTGGCAATGAGATTCCGGGTCCTGATGACAGAAAAACACAGCTTAAGATCATCGTGGGATGAAGTGCACTCGTCCCTTAGTTCGCAGCCTTCCCAAGCACCGCAAGCCACAACACAAAGGAATGTTTTGGCAGAGACCAGCTCTCCCAAACAACCAGATCCCACCGAATATCACTGCCTTTCACCCGAAAATGATCATAAGCTTGAGCAGAAAGACCACCTTCCCCGGCATTCCAACTAGTCATAGCATCCACAACTGGAGAGCTCCCACCAAAGTCAGCAAGAAGAGTGTTCTTAAGGGAGACCAAGGTTTTCCAAAGAGGGGAGGAAGCCTTGACCGCCTGCGCATCCCAAATAGAGAGGCTACGGAGGAGAAAATGATGAATCCATTTTATCCAAAGGGAATCCGTCTCCTGATGAATATTCCAGATGTGCTTGACAAGAAAACTCCTATTGCGAGCTTTAATGTCAAACAGCCCAAGCCCCCCTTCCTTCTTAGGCAGGCAAATAGACTTCCAAGCAACTAGAGCCGAGTGAGAATTCTGAACATTACTCGACCATAGAAAATTCCGGCATATGCGAACAATCTGCAGGATGACTGTTTCTGGAATAGGGAATATACAGAGCCAAAATTGCACCATGCCATACAGAACTGATCTCAAGAGCTCAAGTCTACCAGCAAAAGAAAGATGCTTTCCCACCCAACTCTGAACAGCAGCTTCAAGCTTCCGAAGAAGAGGAGAAAACTGACTAACCAAGAGGCGATGAGGGCTCAGAGGCACTCCAAGGTATTTGAAGGGAAAGGTGCCAACACTGAAACCAGTATCCAAAATAATTTCCTGCCTCACACTGTCCGGGACCCCCCCAAAAAAGATGGAGGATTTGAAGGGGTTGATCTCCAAACTAGAAACACTCCCAAAAAGCCGCAGCTGATCCATAAGAGAAAGGATAGACGGCTTATCCCCCCTAGCCAACAACAGGACATCATCCGCAAAAGCAAGGTGACTGATACCCAACGGCTCACACTGCGGGTGGAACTTGAAGGCAGGCTGCTGGGAATTCTTGAGAAGCAACCTAGAGAAATATTCCATGCAGGTGATGAACAGATAAGGGGAAAGAGGGTCTCCCTGCCTGATACCACTTTTTCCCAGGAAAGAAGCCATAAAGATTCCCGTTAATGGCAACTGAGAAGGAAGAAGTTTCCACACAATGCATTACCAGATGAACAAAGCCCGAGGGGAACTCCAGAGAAGATAGGAGATCCCGAAGAAAACGCCACTGGACGGAGTCAAAAGCTTTCTTAAAGTCAATCTTCAAGAGGGACTTAGGAGAGGTTCTCTTTCTGCCATATTGACGGAGAAGCTCCTGCACAAGATTTATGTTATCCACCATGGCTCTACCACCCAGGAAGGCATTCTGCATAGGACTGACGATACTGCCCAAGGCAACAGCCAACCGACTAGCAAGAAGCTTGGAGATGACCTTGTAGACCACATTGCAGCAAGAGATGGGCCTGAAATCACTGGGGGAGGAAGCATGAGCAGACTTAGGAATAAGAGAGATAACCGAATGGTTAATCTGCTTCAAAGATATTCCCGAGGATAGGAAATCCCTGGATAGCAAACGACGTAACTCATCACCAACAAATGCACTAAGCCGATTTGAAGAAGAGAGAGGAGTAACCATCCCGGACCGTGGGGCCTTATTATTGTCAATCCCAAACAAAGCGGCCTTTATATCATCATTGGAAAAGGGGGCAGAAAGGAGCCCACAATCCGAAGCAGAGAGACAAGGACCAAGACCTACGACGTCTCCATCCAAAGGCAAGGTAGGCTTCGAGGATCCATAAAGCTTCATAAAGAAGTCCACAAACTCAGCCCCAACTCCTTCTCCGAGACTGAGAGAGAACCATCAGACTTCTGGATAGCCGGGAGGAAGCTTCTGCCATTCTTCTGGCTCAAAAGAGCATGAAAAAACCGAGAGTCTCTATCACTTTCCTTAAGAAAATCACACTTCAGCTTCTGCCCAAAGAATATTTTTTCCGAGGATTTGAGGTTAATGAGCTGAATGCGCATTTTCTTGTCATCCTGAAGAAGCTGAGAGTTTAAGGGGTCCAAGTGAAGAGCAGATTGCAGCATATCCAAATCCGATTCAGCTCGGGAGACCCGTTCCGAAGTGTGACTGAAATGCAGCCTATTCAGCAGCTTGAGCGGACGCTTCAACCCCTTAAGCTTCTTGCAAAGAGAAAACATAGGAGAACCTGAAACTGCATGTTGCCAAACCTCGGAGACGGTGTGAAGGAAATCAGAATGAGAGGCCCACATGTTAAAGAATTTGAAACTGCGCTGGCCAGCCGCTTGGGGATCAAGCCGAACCAAGACAGGAGAATGATCCGAGAAGGCCCCTTGGTTACCAAAATGAACATGAGCAAAGGCGACGGAGAGCGCACTCAATAAGGGTTAACAAGGACCCCGTCCCAGCTTTACTCCAAACCGAACCATTACTCCAGGAATAATGACAACCCAAAGTGTAATTGAGATCATACGAGCCCGCATCAAGACAACACGTGTTAAAATCGGCAGCCTCATACATGGAAACGGCACTTCCATGAAGCTTGTCATCTTGAGACGTAAGAGAGTTGAAATCCCCTAAGACCATCCAAGGACCCCCGGGGGCACCAATCACGCAGTCGTCCCCAAAGAGCTCTTCTTGCCATTATGGTATGCAACCCATAGACAAAAGTAGCGTGAAAAACCGAATTGACTCACAAGACTTCGGATGCGTACATGGAGGCCCCGAGAGGAGCCGCTAACCATATCAACCGAAACCGTAGAGGGATTCCAAAAAACCACAATGCGGGCCAAAGGAGTTCGAGCAAAGATTCGTCGAAAGTTCCACTTTTTGAGCCGAAACTTCGAAGAGCCAAAACCTTGGACAAGGACAGCCTTAGATTCCATCAACCCGCAAACATCAATCGAGGACTTCTTCATGAGGTTGACCACCTCATGCTCGTTTTTAGAGGACTATTGAGCCCTCTAACATTCCAGCATTTAACAATCATCGTGGTGCAGTAGTGGTAGGAAGAATCCTACCATGTCCGCGTGATATATAAGATTTTGATTGTAAACCCTTCCTTTTGTGCCCTCCTTGCCCGAAGCTTTTCAAATGCTGCATCTGCCCAATGATACGCTGCGAAGCCAATTTAGCACCCAAAATACCCATTGAAGATGCTTCCAGACCCGGGCCCAAAACTGCCGCAGTTGAAGCTTGAGGAGCAGCCCCTACCGGCTGACCATCCAGACCTGCATAACCCATACTCAGATTCTGCAACCCAGTGCCACCGGACACATTACCAGCCACCGCAGCCATAGAAGAACTTGCAGCAATACTGCCCGAAGCCATCAAGCCATTATCAATGGACTCATTGTCAACCGCCTCCACCCTTTTCCCTTTGAAAGCAACATTAGCTTTGCCGAGAGCCAAACCTGATGGAATACTCGTGCCAGACTTTGGCAAGCCTATTGTTGATATGTTTTCTCGGCACAGGCTGCCAGACATCAGCAGTGACAGCTTCAACCATGGGAGCATGCTGTTTATTGCTGGTGGGCTTCTTCGGCACAGGCTGCCGAGCATGAGCAGCAGCAGGAATAGGAGCTGCAAAAGCCATGCCAGTAGCCAAAGAAGCATAATTTTGATGCCCCACATCAACCCGAGAAGCAGCCAAATCAACAGAGCTTTGCAAGGAAACATCCCCAACAAAAGGCAACACATCCTTTTCGGCTGGAATGGAATTCCGAAGCACTTTGGCAGCTTTGACATTGTCTTCCCCATCCTTTTTAGGCACTTTAGCACAAGAATCCGCAGTATGCCCAATGACCTTACAATGAGCACAAAACTTCGGCAATGTTTCATAAACAATAGGTTGAGCATGCATAGCACCATTCGGCAACCCAAATTTGACAAACTGGGGAAGGCCTTCTGCAAGGTTAATCTCAACTAAAATTCTAGCATAGGAAAGCCTAGTCATGGAAGAAGTCAACATGTCACATTGCACAGGTTTTCCAAGAGCACTAGCAATTTTTGATAGACAAGATGAAGACCAACATTTCAACGGCAAATTCGGCAACTTAACCCAAACAGGAAGAGTAGTCATTTCTGTGGAGTTAAAATCAAAGTACTCCGGCATTTCCTTCAACATTAAAGGCCTACCATAGATAAGGTAAGGGCCTCCACGCAACACATTCAATTTCTCCAATTCACTCTGAAATTTATAAACTATCCACCCGGATTCATGAATTTGCATTTTAGCTACACAATTCCAAGAACTAGATATAATATTCCTCAAAGCTTGAACCCCCGGGAATTTGCTCGCAACATAACCAATGAGACACAATTTCCAGATATCACAAGCAACATCTATATCATCCTCAACCATATTAAAAGTCTTTGCAGCAGAAATATCCACAAAATGATGGAGTTTGGGACATGATGAAGAGTTGCGGTTAGAGGAAAAGA
>CM055330.1:11751158-11815454 GCA_029228605.1 Salix koriyanagi | reverse complement strand
AGAGCATCTCTCTCACACTCTACTCTCTCAAGGGGGCGCCTGAGGCGAGTCACGAGAGCTCGCTCTTGATTCTATGGGTGAGTGGTGCATGACCGTTCTTAGTTGGTGGAAGTGATTTGTGCGAGATTTAATTCCGTTAGCGAGACGAGACCTCGGCACGCTAATTAGCTATGTGGGAGGTGACCCTCATTTTGACTTCTTAGAGGGTATGGCCTTGAGGCCATGGTGTTAAAACAATACCGATATGATGCCACATAGATATTTCTTAACTTTGCTGCTTGGCGCTACTAGCCCGATAGCCTTATTCGCAGTACGCGCCTTGGCGACGGGCCGAGATAATCTTTGATGTTTCATGCGTGATGGGGATAGATCATTGGTGTTGGTCTTCAACGAGGAATTCCTGGCCCAGCGTGAGTCGTCGGCTCGTGTTGACTACGTGCCCCGCCAGCCACCACCCATCGCTCCCTCTGGGATTAGATAATTTTGAGTGAAGTGTTCGGATCGCGGCGTCCCGAGAGCTCTTTCTTGATTCTATGGGTGGTGGTGCATGACCGTTCTTAGTTGGTGGAGTGATTTGTCTGGTTAATTCCGTTAACGAACGAGACCTCAGCCTGCTAATTAGCTATGTGGAGGTGACCCTCCGCTGCCAGCTTCTTAGAGGGACTATGGCCTTCAAGGCCATGGATGTTTAAGGCAATAACAGGTATGTGATGCCCTTAGATGTTCTTGGCCGCACGCACGCTACACTGATGTATTCAACGAGTCTATAGCCTTGGCCGACAGGCCCGGGTAATCTTTGATATTTCATCGTGATGGGGATAGATCATTGCAATTGTTGGTCTTCAACGAGGAATTCCTAGTAAGCGTGAGTCATCAGCTCGTGTTGACTACGTCCCTGCCCTTTGTACACACCACCCATCGCTCCTACCGATTGAATGGTCTGGTGAAGTGTTCGGATCGCGGCGACGTCGCGAGAAGTCCACTGAACCTTAACATTTAGAGGAAGGAGAAGTCGTAACAAGGTTTCCGTAGGTGAACCTATGGAAGGATCATTGTCGAAACCTGCCCCGGCAGAACGACCCGCGAAACCATGGCATGACAAGTTGGGCTCGGGGGGCACCCGCCCCTCGTGTCCACGCGTGCCGTGGAGGAACGCATTTGCGCCCGATGCGAGGGCGTGACATTCATTTACCGAGCTCGTGTTGAGGTGCAGCAGCCCTAGCGCGCCTCACATCATGGCTGGCATCCCGGCCGCAGTGGCAACTGCTTGAGCTTGCAAGGTGGAGGCCCGACTGACGTGCCGGACGTGGAGCGCCATCGTCGTGGATCGCGGGCTTGGGCTGTAGCCGAGGGTGGGCGTGACATTAAATTGCCGGGCTTGCGCCCCTGCGTCAGCTCTCCCCGCGATTCCTGATCTCATGGCGTGACGTGCCTGCTGCCGAGTCCTGGCCTGCGGTTTCTGAGCTGAGGCACCCCTGGTGTGCATCTGTCCCGTTTTCGTCCACTGCTCTGTGATGCCCACAGGCTGTCGGGCTCCCTGGGGCTGCCTCTCCGAGGGGTATGCTTGATATTCATTTGTCAAGCTCGCGCCAAGGTGCTTGCAACCCCAACGTGCCCTTTAGCATGGGGTCATCCCGGTAGCAGTGCCCCCTATTTCTGCTCGCAATGCGGAGGCCTGGTTGACGTGCCAGGCGCGGAGTGCCATGGTCAGGGATCGCGTGGAGGGCTGTAGCCAGCATGGGCGTGGCATTAAATTGTTAGGCTTGTGTCCTTGCGTCGGCCCTCCTCGCGATCCCTGACCTCATGGCGTGACGCGCCTGCTGTCGAGTCTTGGCCCGCGGCTTCCGAGCTTAGGCAGGCGACCCCTTAGAGATTGCCCTTGTCGTGTCCCTCTTCGGTTAGTTTCTTGTCCCTTTGAGATCCTTCGCGTCCAGCGGTGCGGGCACGATCTTGCTCGAGTGTTTCCACTTGCTCTCGCGGTCGTGGTTCGCTCGTCGGGATTGTTGTTACGTGTACTTGGCGGCGCATGAGCGGTCATCGGGTTGTCCGTGTCGGCAGGTCCGTGCTTGTGCACCGAACTGTCGTCCTGCAGCCCCATCACTTTCAGCCCAAGGCCCTACAAGGCTTGCGGCGAGGCGGGGCTCATGTGTTGCATACCCACCTTGATGGAATTCGAATGTGAAGGTGTCCCCCTTTGCCTCGTGCCTCCCCAGGGGCGCGGGGCGAACCTAGCAGCGCGCCCGTGTTCCATTTGAGCAGACTCTTGCTGAACTGGACCACGTGCGATCACTCGTGCTCTCGGATGCAGAACGTGAAGCCGGCGTTGGGGCCTCCACCCTTTCGACTGCCTTTTCGAGCTGCTTGTGCTTGATAAGATTGACTTTCTCGCCCGTCTCGGCCTGCTGCTGGAATTTTCGACGACGGGGATCGGCGGGTCGTGTTGTCGCCAAGGAATGCTACCTGGTTGATCCTGTCAATAGTCATATGCTTGTCTCAAAGATTAAGCCATGCATGTGTAAGTATGAACTAATTCAGACTGTGAAACTGCGAATGACTCATTAAATCAGTTATAGTTTGCTTGATGGTATTTGCTACTCGGATAACCGTAGTAATTCTAGAGCTAATACGTGCACCAAACCCCGACTTCTGGAAGGGGGGTCAAATGGGGAGCCCACAGAATTCATCATTTTAATATGCGCGAGTTTAGCATGTTCGTCCTATTTGACTTGGATTGATTTTTTCCTTTGATATTTTTTTCAATCTCATCATTTTAATATAGAGTTGATTGAAAACTAAGCTTTATAATCTATGTTTCTTTCTATGGAGTTATTTTGATTTAATGACTAAAGTCGTGGGTATGAGAGGTTAATCTAGGTTAACTCAGATATTGTTTTTAATTTTTTTTGAATTAATATTTTTTTTCAACTTTGTCATTAATATTGGATTGACTAAAGATTGGTCTTTATAATTTATCTTGATTTTATTTCTATATTATTATCACAATCTTTTGATAACAAGTCATAGATTTTTACAGGCTAATCTATGTTGATTTAATACATATTCGTCTTAATATTCGTTTTAAAAAAATAGCATCCAATGTGTCATTATATCAAAATTTATAAAAGATACTATCTAATATGTATCATATTTTGATTTCATGATTAGAAATTGTTTTTATAAAACATGTTAGACACACTTGAAGAATATTTTTTCTTATGTTGAAAACAATTATCCCACCAATAACTCAGCAACACCAGGTAATAATAATTAAGTAAAGACATGAGGGCATACTGATAGATCAATATGTTTTGTTTTTTACTTGGATCCTCATTTAAAAGAACTAATGTTAAGGTGATAATCCAATATTTTAGGTTCAACTAAGCGTTAAGCTCAATCATATATAGGTCAAGAGAGTATTTAAACCCATAAACTTTGGGCACAACCAAGTGTTATATCTAAGCATATATAGGTATGGTGAAGTGATAAACTTCACATCCTTGGGCTAAACCAAACGCTAAGCCCAATGATATATGAGTCTTGAGAGAGCTACGAGACCTTATACTTTTTGGCTCAGTTGAGTGCTAAACCCATTAGCCTCGAGCTCAACTAATTGTTGAGCTTAAATACATGTAGCCTTCATAATCTTATTAGGCCACGAGATTCCAATGAGTTAGAGATATTTTTTCTTTGATGAGCCAGAAATATTTTCCCTCTTTTATATATATATATATAATCACTTTTTAGTTCTCCCCTCTACCAGACTATAAAAATCTATTAAATCCTTAAAAGAGAGAAGTTCTCAATCTTTATTCTCAACCACAAATATATTTTAGAATCTATCTCTAAAATATATTTTTTCCCTCTAAAAACAATACTTAAGAGAATCCTTATATTCTGCAAAGATAACCTTTTTGTAAGTATTAAACACTAACCACTAACCCTTTTGGCTAAAAAGAAGGACTAACTGTTAAAACCAAGAGATTAGGTGATTATCCTACATATAAGATTTGCTTTTAAGTTATTTTGATTTTCTACAACATCATCAACCTATAAAACACCTTAAACATGGAATTTGTATAAGAAATAATAAATTGGTTGGACAAGAGTGCATATTGAATATTATTTGGATAAATGAATTCTATAAAAGTAATTAGGCTTGAATTAAATGTAGCTAATTGCGTAACTAGTCATGGGTGTGTTGAGGTTTAAGTCTTGAATAAGAAAATGTTGAAATGACTTCAAACTGAGTTAAAACACGAATTATTTTTTTAGGAAGGTTAAATAAATATGTTTAGTGTAATAACATGACCTATAAATATTGGGTTGAAAAAATATGTTAAGTTGATTTAGATTACGAGTCATGATTAATTGATGTGAAATATTAATTAAAAAGTTGACTAAATTTTGAGATATTTATGATGTTGATAATCTTATATGAAAGTTGAAAAAAATATGTGTAAAAGGTTATTTTGATACAAAATGTGGTATAATAATGGTCCAATTAATTACACTTGTGATATGAAAATGAATGTTAATCTTTATTGAGATGAACTAATGAGTGAATTATAAATTAAGGAGTTGTTATGAGAGCGACCTCGATAGTTAATAGATGATGCATATTTGAAACTGTGATTGAAGTTGTTTTTGAAAATATTTTTTTGTTCAGAAATGCATCAAAATGATTTAAAAAAAATATATTTTTGACATCAACACATGAAAATGATCTAAATACACTTAAAAAATTTAATTTAAAGTAAAAATTAAAATTAAAAATTCAATTTTTTTTCAATTTTTTTTTAAAACATAGTGTCAAACAGAGCCTATATAATAAAAAGAGATTCATCGGAGGTTGATGGGTATGTATTACATGAGAATTATTTTTATAAAAAGATTAATAAAATTATTTTATTTATATGGTTGTTAATGTTATTAACCATAATGACATAAATATTCACTATAAATTTAATGATCTTATGTGTTTTACAAATATTTTCCTTGAAGGCTATATTTTTCATAAATGTTGCAGATAATCATAACAATTCAAAATGGCATGATTTTATATATATATATATATAAAAACAATTTTGAACAAAAACTTAAAAACAAAACGATGTCATTATGAATGAGCATAGTCTCATCCGGAGTAAACTAGATTTCAGGTTAACCGTCAGATTTTATAATCTAGCCCCGGATAGCCAGACATTTAAATCTTGATACGTTCTTCTAATAATTCTGGAATGAGATACTTTACCGCTATCAATCACGCGAGAGACAAGACAACAATCCAATCTCCTGAAACTTGACCCGCACCAGCCATCTTCCCCCACTTCAATTAACCACGACCTATTAATCATTGAATCTGAAACTAACACGTGTCACTCACATTCGGTGTGAGCGACACGTGTTAGTTTTTGAGCTAAACTCCATAAAATAAAATCCGCCAAGAACTCCAAATTACCGTCGCCACCCATTTTCAAATCTTTTTTGTGTTTTCGGTGCCTACCAGCGAAAAAGGCAAAACGAGCTCTCATGTAATTACATCACCAGCAGATCTACTCTATCTGAAACCAACACGGCGCCGTTTTGTAGAGAAACATTTGCCAAGTTTTAGTGAGAGAAAGGGGAGGATTGGGAGGGGGCGATGGAGGAGAGGCTAATGGTTAGGTTAGAATCGGCGGTGGCGCGATTAGAAGCGCTTTCATTGAGAGGGGGAAGTGTGGTGGAGAGTGGCGGATATGATGCTGCAGTGATGGATCCGTCGGTTGTAGCGTTCGAAGATTTTATGGGGACATACTTCGGTAGGGTTTCGAGCGCTGGAGAGAAGATTGGAGGACAAGTTTTAGAAGTCACGAAGATCCTAGAACGAGCTCTTAACGTGCAAAAGGAACTTCTCATTAAGATCAAGCAAACACAGGTCCTGAATTTAATTAATCTTCTGTATAATTTTTTTGAGGTTTTAATTTTAAATTAACGAAGTTGGCGCCATGACAATTCATGTGTTTGACCGGTCGAACTTGATTTAGTTTTCAAGTAATTGTTTTCTGTTGAATGGAAGGTTTGTTGAGAAAGTGAGAGTGATAATGGCCCTTTGGAATGGGAAATGGAAATGTTATGAGAATAAATGAATATTTCATGGCTGCAAGGAATTATGTGAGAAATCACAGTTAATTTTAGTTATCACGAAGTGTTATCTTCGGTGACAATCTAACTAAGAACGGTCATTGTTGCACGATGGAGTGAAATTCGTGTTAGAATTTTTAATAGGAAAAGTATGTCTTCGTTATTTATGGTATCATTGTTCTCTGGTGGTCAATGTAGTGGATGTTGTAACTATTGCACGAGAACCTGAAGACGGGATAGAAATAATAGGTTAACATAGAAGCAGTGAAGGTTAAAGATATTGGTCAGGGGCTTGCTGTCCACCTTTTATTTCCTTGGCAATCTCCATTGATAGAGAATGGAATTTCTTGATGTTGAATGGTTCTTTCCATTGGTGCAGAAACCTGATCTTGCAGGATTGGCTGCATTTCTCAAGCCATTAAATGAAGTGATCATGAAAGCAAATTCAATGACAGAGGGAAGGAGATCCGATTTCTTTAACCACCTGAAGGCAGCTGCTGACAGTTTCACAGCTTTAGCCTGGATTGCCTACACTGGAAAAGATTGTGGTTAGTGAATTTCGCTGTCTATTCTATATTTTAGTAGCATATAGGTCTTGATTATTTCATGTAAACTCTGATATTGTCTTCTTTCTTTTATTTTTTTATTTAAGGTATGAGCATGCCTATTGCGCATGTGGAAGAATGTTGGCAAATGGCTGAATTTTACAATAATAAGGTACTTTATGGTCAGCTGGATCCTTGCAATTCACTACAAGGAGCTGCCACGAAGTAGGGATGTTCTCTATAACTGTTAGCTGTAGGAAGAAAATAGAACTGTGAGGATGTTTCTGAACTGGAAAGGAAAGTTTGCATTAAAAGCACGCCTCAATTAATGTATAAAGCAGCGTATTTCAAGGAGTCCCGTGACTTTCTTTATTAAAAAATTAGCCACCAATCCTGCAATTTATTTTTCTTGTTTTTTCCATGACTTCATACAAATCTTTCTTCTGTAAAACTTTGTACTCTTATTTGGTGTTTGATACCTGCATTGAAACACTCTGTATTCACATTGTATAGTTGCAAATGAAAACAAGTTATTTAGTGAACGACGAAACTATATTAATCGTTGCTAACATTTTGTCCTGTAAAATTCAGATTCTTGTAGAGTACAAAAGCAAAGACCCAAGTCATGTTGAATGGGCCAAGGCTTTGAAGGAGCTATATTTACCAGGTTTGAGAGATTATGTAAAGAGTCATTATCCCTTGGGTCCAGTGTGGAGTGCAACTGCCAAAGCAAAAGCTGCTGCATCAAGCGCCCCTGCTCCTCCACCTCCTCCACCAGCTTCTCTCTTCAGCTCTGAATCCTCTTCTCCTTTGTCATCAAAGCCAAAAGAAGGGATGGCTGCTGTTTTCCAAGAAATCAGTTCTGGGAAGCCTGTGACAGCAGGTAATCTTATTTTTCACTTTCTCTACAAAAAAAAACTTGTCTGGGTCATCGTTTCTGCTTTCTCATGTCCCAGGTCTTAGAAAGGTCACAGACAATATGAAGACAAAGAACCGTGCTGATAGAACTGGTGTGGTTGGTGCTAGTGAAAAAGAAAGCCATACTAGTACACCCTCCTTCTCCAAGGCAGGGCCTCCAAAACTAGAGCTTCAAATGGGTCGTAAGTGGGTATTCTTAATTTTGAAAATGGTTTTGATATTTTAATTTTAATCAAGTTGGCATGGAATGCAATTTGTATATTGTGTCTTTGGTTGCCCCTTTTGGCAGGTGGGTTGTCGAGAATCAAATTGGAAGAAAGAATTTAGTAATTGATGACTGTGATGCAAAACAGTCTGTGTATATTTTTGGATGCAAAGATTCAGTTTTGCAGGTTCACGGTAATTTTTATACTCTGTAAATATATATACAAATGCAAACCAACCATCTGTGGATATTGCCCAACATCATGCTCTCTGTTTAGAAATCCACAAGCAGCTTAGTTGATTCTCACAATCTGCAGGGAAAGTTAACAATATAACAATCGACAAATTGCACTAAGATGGGGCTTGTATTCATGGTTAGTATGTGAAAGTCTGAAAGAAAAATGCAAATACAGTTCACTGCTCTGATGTGCCATTACACCTTTTGAGTTGAATGCTCAATTATTTGATAAACAGGATGTGGTGGCTGCTTGTGAGATTGTGAATTGCAGTGGTGTTGAGGTGCAATGCCAGGTATCTTATTTCAATTGACTTTGTTATTACTGTTTTTATGATTGGTGATAAATAAGTATCAATGCTTATTCTATGGATTATGGATAGTTACATCTAAATTTATCCCCTGCTCTAGGGTTCTGCTCCTACAATTTCAGTGGACAACACGGGAGGCTGCCAATTATATTTAAGCAAAGATTCTTTGGGGACATCTATTACTACTGCTAAAACTAGTGAGATCAATGTATTGGTACCTGGTGCAGAACCTGATGATGATTTGGTATGCTTTCAGATTTTACCCTTTTCCCTTTGCTTAATTATCAAAGATTTAGTATGTACTTTTCTTTTCTTGGTAGCATGTTTAAATTCCATCACTCTGAGTAGCGTGCTCAAATCACAATCAGATTCCTTTTGTTGCAATTATTGAAATTTTACATTCCAATTTCCTTAGAAATGTCTTCCCGTGTCTTCATTTGTAGGTGGAGCATGCTCTCCCACAACAGTTCATTCATATGTTTAAGGATGGCCATTTTGAAACTACTCCTGTCTCCCACTCTGGAGGGTAATTGAATCAAGTTCCTGCTTTCCTGTTTTATTTATTTATTTTATTGATGGCTGAGGGGTGGCTTCAATACATGTTTTTTTGTTCCTGGATTCAATTTGCTGTCAATACATGATTGTGACACATGATACACTGTCTGTTGTTCTTGCCCTTCTTTATTGCGCGGGTATATTCAGACTTTTTGGAGTTTCTGCATGATTTTCATTTGCAGAGTTTGTTTCTCAGTGGCTTGTCTTGTTGTGAGGCTCTTTTAACTGCCATTTTTGTTGTAATGAGAAAGAATTTTTGTATTATTTTGCGTCATCAAAGCCTGGTTTTAATTTCTTTTTCATAATTCTATCCCTTGTCTTTCATGTGCTGATAAACTGAATTTGTCACCATCCTGAAAATTTTAGTCATTTAGTTCAGGAAGTCATTATTCCGATGGTATATAAACGTGTCGATTGCATGGGCATAGCAAGATTTTTTTTTAAATCCGATCAGATGCAAGTCCCATCCAGGCTCTAATCTCTTAGCACTTCGGCTAATTAGCTTTGATTAAACAGTTATTCTAACCAAGTTTGTCAATACTGTATTGGCAAGTGTTTGTTTTTTAAATTAGTTTTTTAAATTAGAACGGAATGATTTGATTTTGGCACGTTATTTTGGAGTTGATATATATATATATTATATATATAATATATATATATATATCAACTCCAAAATAACGTACAAAAATCGAATCATTCGCTCTAATTTAAAAAAAAATATATATATATATATATATATATATATATATATATATAAATTATATATATTAATTTAATTTTTTTTTGAATCAAATCTAAAATAAAATTATTTAAAATTATGTAATTTAATTTAAAAAAGACACATAAAATGATTTTTCTGAATAAAATTATGAAATATATATAATATTATAAGAATATCATTATCAATCTTGTAATGTTATTATATTATCTGATTGTCTTAAAATTTTAACATAATATATATGAATATATTGAGTTTTTGTAAAAATTTTATTTTCAATCTAATGGTCGGATTAAGAGAGATGATTAATATTATAAAATTATTTCTTATTTAAAAAAAATACTATTTGGATGAAAAGAAATGGGTAAAATAAAATCAAAATGTTTTGGTTAGTATTTTGTCAAAAAAAAATCTAAAATGATCTGAAATTTAAATTGAAATAAAAAAGATGTTTTTTCTAGTATGAAATGTTTTGTCCAGAATGAAACCTACATGACTATAACAACTTACTCTTGGAGTTTCAAGCCGTATGACTTTATGACTCTAACAACTTACTCTTGGAGTTTCAAGCCGTATGGCTTTAAGTTAGTACCCAAGTCTTTTCCTACGAGATTAGCAATGAAAATTCAACTTTTTTTTAATCATTTAGTAGGTATGCGGTGGTAAGAATGTAGAACTAGTGAGTTTACTTTCGTAATTTCAAGTTTAAATTTTATGATTGTTAATATGATAATTATTAGAGATTTACATGGTAATTAATTTTCAGGGCTTGTAAGATTAGTTGAGATACACATCAGATAATATATTTATGTTAATAAAAAAAAATTGTTTTTTTATAAAAAAATATTAAATGCTACTATGGCTGTACATATTTTTCGCTGCACGATGGATGGGGGGAGGTCATATTTTTAACATGGCTTGTCCTTGGCACGGGATACTGTACATGTACAAATTCAATTATTTTGGTGTGACATCCATCTTGAAAGTCACATTTACAGAGGAGGTGGGGCCCAGATTTCAACTTTAAAGTGGGTAGGCTGTTAAAGTTGCCTGCCTTTTCCAAGTAACTTCTGGCCCAACACGAACCGCCATGGAATCCATCTTGATTCTTGATAACACGTTTACTGATAATCTAATGTGAATCCCTGCGGGCCATGGCCACTACTGACCGTTGCTTCCAGCTCGGGTTCTTGATTAAACTCGGGCCCATCACATTCCTTATCTCAGATTCACATTATTGCCCAGAATTATTTTCTTCCCGTCGGCAAGTTATGCATGGTAGGACTCCAAGGAGTTAGCCCAACGGTGGAGGTTTGGGACTTGTGTGGGGTATTCCTCCCAGGTCTTGGGTTCAAAACCTGAGTGCGAAGCTTTTTCTGTGAGTCACCGTCCCCTTAGTAAGAGCCTGGGACAGCCGGAGGTTTACGCATGCCCTGAACTCACAAAATGCGCTTTCCGGGTCATGTGGTTCCCCCGTTCCGTAAGGATATTCAAAAAAAAAAAAGTTATGCATGGTAGGATTTGTGCATATTAGGAGAATTCAGACAATTTAATTATTTTTTAGGGTTTCGTTCGTTTCACTTTTGAGCCGCGTGGTGTAATAATAATAATAATGAAAAAAGTTAGAAGGGAGGCTTGACCCTGGAAAGTCACCACCCACTCCAGCCAAGGCGAGCTCAAGTTGACGAAGACGACGACGACGACGACAACGACGACGACGACGACCTCTCTTTTCTAGAGAAGACCATATTGTGGATGAACGACCATTGAAAGCTGGAATGGCTTACAAAATATGTTGGAAATAGCCAATTACATTTCGCCTCCCAAATTTTAAAGAAGATCGCACTAACACAATGGGCTTATGATACAAACCTTTTCCGAACCCTCTTCGGCATGCTTTTAAGGTTATTCAAAAGACCATGAGCATCTCCTTAAACAATCAAACTTTTCATGTATTTTATTAAAAAATTATGACAATATTGTTTAGTGAAATCTATATTTTGTGCAACTTCACTTTCATTAACAACATAATTATAAACTTTTGTTTTTTGTTTTTATACTAGTATCTACCATGAAACCAATAACACTTTCGATGTATTTTATTTTAATTTTCTTGCTTTTGATATATCATTCTCATGCTCACCTACCTACATAGTTAAAATAGGTAAAAACAAATAAATTAGTATTATTTTAAGTAATTTTATTTTAAGAAAATTAAAGTAAATTACTTGAATTCAGTGCACTCACCTTCTTGTAGTATCAACATTTTACCACAAACCAAACCCATCATTTGAGTGGATATCTAATCAAGTTTGAGTTTAATTGATATTTTTACTTTTGAAATAATAATAAATTATTATTCCTGTCATATAACATAAGGGATAATCAAAGAAAGGGTTTAAAATAAGGTTATGTTTTTATTTGAGCAATTCACATGCTATGGTCCTCTAAGTTCAGTTTATTTACTACTAGTGTTGATCACTCAATCTCTCTTTCTAAGTTCAGTTTATTTATAATCAATCATGGTCAAGTGTATTTGGTTTGATATTCTTGAATCACTCTAAAGATATACTATATACATATTAATATATAGGGATTAATAGCTCAAGTCTTACCTCTTTATTTTTACTTGTAAAAAAAGCAGTTATCATAATCAATGATTATTAGCAACATGCAATGCAAGTAAATCATGATAATTTGGTTAACTTTCTTTTAATTTAATTTGTTATTTTTATGGAAAAACTATTATAAATGAAGCTCAAAAACATAAAAGACTACTAGGAATTCCTAAGTTTCTCTATAACCAACATGAGTTAAAGAATTATTGATCTCTCCCACAGTAAATTTAGTGGAATGTTTCCATCATGGTTACTTTAGAATAACATAAGATTATAAAAGCTATATTTAAGGGAGAACTCTTTTGTAACTGATTTGAAATTGCAAAATCATCTAAGTCCTAATACATATACGATAGATATATCTAACACATGGTCAATTTCTAAGAAATATGTGTTTGGTATTTTCATTGTCAAACAACAACATGATAGTAATCATTGTCCTAAAATTGAGAGTTATAGAGAAACAACAACACATGGTCAACATGATTGATATTCATCAAGATATACTTGGGTTCTGAATGTCGACGCGAGATCAACTAACAACTAAGATAAATATGCTAAAATAATAAGTACTTAAGAGAGAGTATTGGAATGTTGGCTTTGATATGGAAATGCTAGAATGATTATATGAGTTATGAATATTAAGATATTTGTTTAGGATGGAATACATTTATATAAGAGAAAGTTGGATCATTATAAAAAGTGAATTATTTTCTTTAAGAATTAAATGAGATTTTGAACTTGTGACTTATTAATTATTATTGAGTTTGTTATAGACAACTCATAAGCTCTCCAAAAGTAATTTTAGCTTTTATTTATTTGTAAATTTTAAAAAAAAATCATGGCTTATCAAATCATAATATCAAACTCATGGATTGTAATTTTGAATACTCTATTTTAAATTATAATATAAATATTCTCGACTTTAAAATAATAAAATCATTGATTAATTAAGATGATATAATGTATTTGTAATTAAAACCTGATAACACTATTGTTTTACATGGCTATTATATTTGAAGTAGCACCTATATAATTGGTTTAACTGTGTGCGCGTGTGTGTGTATATATATATATATATCTTGGTTGATGTAGAGTTGTTATAAATGTTTGGATGTTTTAGTTTTCATCTCTTAGAGATATGAAATAATAAAAAATAATTAAAAATTAATGAATATAATCTTTAGAATGTTGAATTCAAAGTAGGTGATGAATATGAAATGATTGTGATTGTGGTGTTATTATTTGTGAAATGATTCTGATGTTAGTGACATCAAAAACTCCAAAATTCTACTGATCCGTTATAAATAATAATAATTAAAAACAAATGCACTATTTCCTAGAATTTTCTCAGTTGGAAAGCTAGAAAGGCAGGGATCAATTCCACGAGGGCATCAGCTCACTTTAGTTGAATTTTCCACAACAGAATCGAAGTTTCTACGCTTCTTATTTAAGAAGTTGCAGAGACCATTGCACTCCATTCTTCTCCCCTTTCATTTCTTCGTCCCTTCCATACCAAACATGGCGTTTTCAATCCTCATCTCTCTCTTTCTCCTTCAATTTCTCAACCTTGCAAGTAAGTTTGGATTTTGATTATTTTCTCGGCCTTTTGAAGACATAACACTAAGAGGGGCACCGATTTGTTTTTTGTCACAGGCTCACAGTCGTTTATTGGGGTCAATTATGGTCAAGTTGCCGATAACTTGCCATCACCATCCGCCACAGCGAAGCTACTGCAGTCTACTGCTGTACAGAAAGTTAGGCTCTATGGTGCTGATCCGGCGATGATCAAAGCACTGGCCAATACCGGAATCGGGATCGTTATTGGTGCGGCGAATGGAGAGATCCCTGCTCTAGCTTCCGATCCCAACTTTGCAACTCAGTGGATTAACTCGAATGTTTTAGCTCACTATCCTGCTAGCAAGATAATTCTCATCACTGTTGGTAACGAGGTCATATAACATTAACTCTATCACAATTTTTATTTTTTAAACCCTTGATTTCTCATGTTCAAATTTTTGTTTTCCGAGACTCCAGTACACGCAAGGCTAGAATTTCACAGTCTTGACATTGCTTTTATAGCGAGAGCTAAATTATGCAGGGTATTGGTTTTGACAGGTATTGTTAACAAATGATCAGAACCTGATATCTCAGCTCTTACCGGCGATGCAAAATATGCAAAGAGCACTTAGCGCTGCCGCACTCAGTGGCAAGGTTAAGGTCTCCACCGTGCATTCCATGGCCATACTATCTCGGTCCGACCCGCCTTCTTCAGGTTTGTTTAACCCAGCTTATCAAGACACTTTGAGAAGGCTACTGCAGTTCCAGAAGGACAATGGCTCACCCCTCGCCGTTAACCCGTACCCGTTTTTTGCTTACCAGAGCGACCCGAGACCCGAGACTTTAGCCTTCTGCTTGTTTCAACCCAACTCGGGACGAGTCGACTCGGGTAACGGGATGAAGTACATGAACATGTTTGATGCACAGGTAAAAATAATTAAGGGTTTGCAATAATAGATATGGGTTACGGACGGGACAGGTGGGGGCTGTCGCCATGCTCGCAGCTCCCGGCAACAGTCCTCTAGAATTAAATCGTTTTATCAGTTGGGCTTGGTAGAGGCCCAGTGACACGTTGACATGTGAGGTCGATAAACAAAAGGGGAGGACAGGCGTGTGAGATACCCCTTTTGTCACGTGGGACTTTATAGGGGATTAGATTCTCTGTGCCTACGTTAACTTTATGCGTCAAAGCTTTGCACAAGGTCTTGAGCAATTTCGATCACCTGGCATTAGTCGAGTCTTTGTTTTTTCATCTGCAGTTACTTTGAGTGCCAATCAAAACTTGCCATTTGGCTTGCACATATGGAGGGATGAGGGAGTTCCATCAATGTTTGAAAAATTGGCTTGAGATGATCGATGATCATATGGGGTTCATTTAATTTCCCGCAAATTTGTCTCACGTTTTAAAATTAATTTTCAAAAATATTGAATTTATTTTTGCTTTAAATAGTATTTTATTTTGAAATTATTTTAATGGGTTGATGCCAAAAATATTTTTTAAAAATAAAAAAATATTATTTTAATTTTAATATATTTCTAAACCAAATCAATTTGAAAAACATATCGTGACATGGTAAAAAAATGGACAAAACAACGGAAAATGTTGAAAATCTGTCTAAACTACCTGTGTTAATTTTAAGAAATTAAAGCAATGACATTTGGTGAAAGAAATTTGGGAAAAAAATGTATTTTCTCAACGACTTCATGGAGAAGCAATTGCAAACAATTCCTTCTTCTTTTATATGCTCTTGCTTTTTTGGTGAGAGGATTGAGGGCACTGATGTGACTTACTGTGCCTGATGACAGGCTGGCCATTAGTTCTATAATATATGCTCTAATCCTTCCAAGATTTGAATCATTCTGAATGTAAAACAGTTTCATAATTGTTGAAGTTGAAATTATCAGCTCATCCACTGCAA
Source organism: Salix koriyanagi (assembly GCA_029228605.1). Taxonomy (NCBI): domain Eukaryota; kingdom Viridiplantae; phylum Streptophyta; class Magnoliopsida; order Malpighiales; family Salicaceae; genus Salix; species Salix koriyanagi. Next base: position 11,799,751 of record CM055330.1, on the reverse strand, counting down.
TTTTTGCTAGTGTTTGATTTATGGTTCTGTAGATAGCGCTTTCTATACTGATGTATAGGAGGTTCCTATATATGTTTTATAATCCGTCAGGAGGTGGGAGCTTAAGCCCCGAATGATCAATTCTTTGGTTCACCAAAATGATTTTTAACGAGTTCTTGACCTGGAAAATGAATTGCAGGTTGATGCCGTGAGGTCTGCGTTGAATGCTATGGGATTTAATGACGTTGAGATTTTGGTCGCTGAGACTGGGTGGCCTTACAATGGTGACAGCAATGAGGCTGGACCAGGCGTTGAGAATGCAAGAGCTTATAATGGCAATTTGGTTGCTCACCTCCGATCAATGGTCGGAACTCCATTAATGCCTGGAAAATCTGTAGATACATATATCTTCGCCCTTTACGATGAAGATTTGAAACCTGGTCCGGCTTCTGAACGATCATTTGGCCTTTTCAAACCCGACCTCTCGATGACATATGATATTGGTCTTTCAAAGATTAGCTTGGTAAGACAATCTTCTTTTTCTTCAATGTCTTGATTAATTGGTTTTTCTATCGGCAAACCACTGTGGAAGCTGCGATGTTCCAGTCGTTTTTTCCCCCAATTGAAAATCAGAATCAGGATGTGCGGAAGCTATGATGTAATTAATTTTCACAGTTTATTGGAGGAAGTCGTAAGTTCAAAATATATTTATGGAGGAATGCATTGCTTAAATGCGGTTAGTTTGATGTTCTTGATCTGTAGCTCCTAAAACTCCCCATCTGGTCTTTTTCCACAGACTCCATCTACACCAAAAACTCCATCACCGAAGCCAACAAAAGCATGTTGGTGCGTGCCGAAAGCTGGTGTTTCTGACGCTCAGTTGCAGGCAAGTCTTGATTATGCCTGTGGACAAGGCATAGATTGCGGCCCCATTCAACCAGGAGGTGCCTGCTTCGAGCCAAATACTCGTGCATCACACGCTTCTTATGCCATGAATCTATACTACCAGATGTCTGCAAAGAATCCATGGAACTGCGATTTCTCAGAAACAGCTACACTCACATCCCAAAATCCTAGTAAATTTCTTTCAACTCCGATGCTATTTCCTTGCATGTATATTCACCCCCATGTTAGTATGTGATTAGAAATGTAAGAGAATAATAGCTTTTGGTTTTTATGGCTGCTTACGTACGCCAATAGGAATACAGAAAGAAGAACATATTAGCTTTTGATTCTTACGGCTACTTTATGGGTTTAGGTCCCCACGTTACCAGAAAATCTTCATCTTTTTGCGGTTTATATTCTTTTCCCTGGAATGATTTTTATGCTTCTGAACATGTCTTCTTCAATTGTCAGGTTACAATGGCTGCATCTACCCTGGTGGGAGTGCCTGAAAACCACGAGGAGGTTCATCACATGGTGTGATCAAATAAAGAAGTTGAGGTGTTCTTACATCTGTAACTGTAAAGGCTTTCTCCTTTAATTGGGAAGCGTTGATTTATCTCCCCCCCTCCCCTCTTTTCTCTGTCCATATTCGTGTGATCTAATTAATGCTGTTAAGGTAGCAGGAAGTGTGCCTTAAACTGCAGTTATGCTCAGATGAACTTTATAATCTGTCGAATAGATATTCAATATTGCTAATCCTTTCTTCGTTTTCGTAATTATGAGCCCATATGGTTCTGTGAAGGACATGTTTTTTCTCAATGATCGATGTAAAACTAGAATGGACATGCACGATTTCCTTCACATTTCATGAAAGGATCTGGGTTTGGAACTGGAGAGATTTGGCAAGAGTTCATTTCAATCTGGCCATATCTTCGAAAGATTTGCACGGGAATCCTCTCTTGCCTAAACTAGCTGTTCGATTCAATTCCTTAAATCACATGAAACATGGAAGAATCTCGACCTTGTCTTTGTGCAAGCCTCGCTTCTCCACGAACACTCTCCAAAATCATGTGTGCTCTTTTCTCGTCCTGGTTTGTGCTTGGATGGCAGGAACGGAGCCCACTAGGAGGAAAATCCAAGCATACAATTGTAAGAATGAGAGATCAGCGTTCTTTCGTTTTTTTAGCAGATATCTCCAATCAAACGATGACAATTTTACTTGAAACGTTAAGTGTACAAGTAATTGAAAAACATATGCTAAAGCAAACAGTGATATGGTAGTGGGCCTGGGCCCAAATTGGGGACTCATAACAATGTTGTATAACAACAACATTATCTGATCGATAGTCTACATGGATTTCAAGCAGAATGAGAAGACTTCCATATTCAAGCAGGAGAATTGCCGTGTCAAGGCGGTCCAGTTTGACTATGGGTGGCCCTCAATCTCAGTCGATAGACTTCTTTTTTCCGGGCAGACGACGATCTGATATATCCATGGTTTTTCTAAAAAAAAAACCCGAAGCTTAAAATCCTAGGTATGGATAATTAAGAAGAAAGCTAAATCAGATCGATCATTCTTTCACTGTATACACAAACTAAAATTATTGTGAATTAGAATAGTGAAATGATATTTTTACTCCTCGGTGTGCCTCAGGCTTAATGCTGGAATCAAGGGTAATTTAGTATTTTTCACAATTTCATGCACAGTAAAATAACTATTTTAGCCCTTATAAGACAAAAACAAGGCTTTTTCCTGTAGGGGTATCATGGTCCTTGCACATTTTTCATGAACAGTACACGCGGTGGGTAACTACCGATCTGCCCCCCATAAAAAAACAAAAAAAAACTCATTTGGCATCAGGGGTGAGACCGTAACTTTTCACTGTTTCAAATTATATTTAATTTTGGAATGAACAATATCTTAGGTGTGCTAATACTAATATGTCCCCATATAAGATAAAATGCAAGAATTGACTGTAGGGTGATTAGGTAATTGACCATGTTTAAAATAATATTTTCGATTGACTGCAGCGGCGAGGACGCGCTTGCGGTTTTTGGGCCCACGCCCCCTTCGTGCGGCGCGTGAGGGCTACTACAGCGGTGAAAAATGTCGATCCGGCATGTCACCGGATGCGCCTCCATGTCCTCCTCCTTTATGGTGGAGCGTGTTGCATTCAAAGGTGGCCGGAAAAGCTCCAGTTTGCTGTTGAACGTTTGTTCCCTCTTTTCTCTCTCCTGCCGGCAAAAGTTTGTGTGGCAGTTCCCGGTGTTGTGCAAGGTTTTATTTCAATCCCTTATTTTTTTGAATGTGTTTTATGTAACTGATTTCTGGTATACAAGTTTTGATTTATTTCAATTTTGCCCTTCAATGGAAATTGATTATATATTGCATTTTCATTTCGGTCCTTAGTTTTTTAATTTCCGGATTGGTCTAAAATCCCTAATATATTCGGTATCAAAATTATGATTTATTTTATCCTTCAATAGCAATTGATTATAAATTTGAGTTTCATTTCGGTCCTCAGACTTTTAATTTCCAATTTTGTTTGAAATTCTTTAATTTTTTCGGTATCAAAGTTTAGATTTGTTTCAATTATGTCCTTTAAATTAAAGTTCATACACATTTGTTTTTTATTTCGGCCCTTATACTTTTAATCTTTGATTTTATCTTAATTCCTTTATATATATATATATATTTCTGAAATGGTTGTCATTTTTGTCCATGCTTATATGTACATGCTCTTGGTTTTTGTTCTTAATTTTTTTTATGTCCTCTGTTATTAATTGTTTTTTTTTTAAATTTAATGTTTAAATTTTAATTTGTGTTGGTGATCAATTGAAAAATGATATTTAGTATTTTTCCCTTTTGTAAATTTTTTATTATTTATTCTTCAAAAAAAACTTATATTTTAAAATGTAATCATTTTTTTTTCATTTGTTTTTTTATTAATGCTTTTTTGCTTAATATTTGTTCTTGTGAAAATTTCTAATTATTATAGTTAGGAATTCAAAATAATGATAATGAATATTTGTAAATTTGTTTTTCTTATAAATATATGAGACTAAGTATATATTTCTATATTTGTTTAATATTAACGTCTTAAAGTGTGTGTGTGTGTGTGTGTGTGTGTGTGTGTGTGTGACCTATTTATTTTCTGAAAATAAAAAAAATAATTTACCATCAATGTTCTAAAATACTTTTAATATACTAATATGAAAAATAAATCTTGTAAAATCAAACAAAGTTAATTTTTTTTACAAAAAATATGGTGTCATTGATAGTGTCGTGATGTGCCCTAACCATTTTTTCAACGATGTTTTTTTTTGTGACGGAAATGTTTGGGGCATGATGTGACCGCTATTATCGAGTAAACACTCAGCTCATAATTGCACGTTTCACAAATCTGAACCCCGATTGAAAGTCGTGAGGCAAACCGCTAATCCCCACCTAACTTAGAATTGGTTTTAATTCAGGAAATTAAAATGCATAATGATATTAATTCAAGTCTGATGTTATACATGAATTGAAAATAAAATGCATGCTAAAGCAGTAAAAATACATGCTAAGCATTAAAAATGCATGTAAAAACAAACTGAAGACTAATTAATCAAACAAACAAAGCTCAGTCTGACAGTATCCTCAGTGAAGTCTCGATAGTGTCGCGATGACATTTGTTTTCGCGCCTCGCCATCCCCGGAGAGGGGAACGATGTGCGGTGAAATGAGTGTGCTTTATAGTCATAAAAATTACAACTATAATGATCAGGAATCGCCACCTAGTATTAAGGTCACTAGGAAAACCTGTTGGTCTGCGAGAGTTTGAGTAAAAGGACCTATTGTGCAAGGGAAAGACGCATCACCCCTAGTGCACCCTACCTTTGATAAAGTTGCATTATTGTTTGATTGTTTTTTCTAAGTCATTTTTTATTGGTCTTTTTCTAAGATACGATGTAGATCTCTCATTGTGAGAGAATCTCTACCTCAATACGAGTTGAAAGACTAACCAAAAAGAATTTTACACTGTATTTTGAAAACCCTGTATTAACTATTTGCGAGTGTACTTTACAAATGTAATTTTACACCACAATAACTAAAACAAAATAATTGTTAATTTTTTTTATATATTTTAGCCAAATTCCAACGGATAATCATAAACTGGTTACAATATCCAATTTTTCGTTCAAAATATGAGAAGATACAACATATAATTTTTAAGAGAAAATATGCTTGAAAAATTTTGGGATTCGGCCGTATGCATGAAAATAACTCATTTTTTTTCTTTAAATGCAATTTTTATATATTTTTTAAAAAATCGGGCTCGGCATGGCCCAACTAATTGGGTCAACCTTGCCAAGGTAGGCCAAAGGCCCAACTTTGTTGGACCTAGGCCTGACCCAGCTAACTAGGCTGGGCCGAGAGCAGGCCGACCCAAAAGGGAAAAAGAGAAAACACGTGAATAGTAAAATGGAGGGTGACCGATGGTGACGAGAGAAGGTCGAGGTGGTCCTCCCTGCGGTGGTGGCATAAAAAATGGTGGCTTATAGGGGCCGGTAGGAGTGACAGAAGAGACTGCTATTACTAGCGAGTTGTGGTGGTGGTGTCGTCGGAGACCTGTTGGAGGTCATAGTGAGGTTGCCTGGGCTGAGGTAGGAGGAGTTGCTGGTGTGGGGACGGAGACCAGGTGGTGGTCATCGTAGGAGAGAGAGAATTGCCTACGAGGGAAGGAGAGAGAGGGAGGGTTGACTATTGTGTGGCTTGCAAGGGAGATGATCAAGTTGATACTAGTTTTCGAAGGAAATTGAGGTTGTTGTTGCGTTGCGATGGAGGGATGGTCGTCGGTCATGGTTGATGGTGAAGATGGAGATGGTTGCCGTTGCATCTTCGTCTTCCTCCCCTGCTAATTTTCTCGTGTTTGTGTATGTTGTTTCTGTGTTATATTGTTGTGTTGCACCTCCTGTCAACACGATGGTCTCTCCCTAGTCAAAAATTTTTCTCCCCCAGTTTTAACCATCCTCCTCGTTTAACAATCACCCCTTCCTTTTTATAGACTAAATTAGGCATGAGAGAGGTGTTCATGAATGGGATATTGTGTGTTGCAGGAGTGGTAGTGGGTGGCAAACATGGCTGCCAGCATGGGCACAACATGGGCACAACATGGCTCCAGTAATGCCTTAACATGTAAGTTTTTTTTTTAATAATAATATAAAATAGATTGACAAAAAATGGGTTGTGCCAAAAAGAGTTTTCGATGGAAACCAGAAAAAACGATGTTTTTCTCTTTAATTTTGGTTTCCGATTTCATCCAAAAAGTTTCATCACTGAAAATTCTGATCTTTTCAATTTAACCAAAATTAGGCTTCCAAACTTAATTTCTCACCAATTAAGCCCTTAATAAAATTAATTTGACCCATTTAAAGTATAATATAATTACTTACGCATTATTAAATCCTTCAATTGGGTTTTGAATTAATTCCTAAACATAATTACACTTTAAATTGGCCGACGATTAAATCAAACTAACCTATAAATATATAATTATGCCTTTCAACTTAAGTTTTTAATAGATTTATCAAATGATAAATTATTTTGGCATTGAGTCTGTATTTTCCTTCATTTCTTGGCATAAAATAGGTACATCGAGCTCTCGAAAACGTCCAAAATCTTCATCTTAATTTTTTTTGCAGTCACTAGCCCTTTTATTTTATTTTTGTTATTTTTGGGTGGGGATAACCCAAAATTAGGTTATGACAGATAGTATGACCAAAAAATAATTAAAATATTAATTATGTATATAATATTTATAATGACAGCTATAAGAATTATGACAAAACTTCACTGGTCAATATATTTTTGTGGAAAATAACTTTTGTGTCTTTTTTTTATGTATGACATTTCAGCTCTCATATTACGCTAAAAAAAAATGAAACCGCACGTTGACAAGACAGGTAGAAAAAATATGTCAAATTATCTACAATAATAAAATAAAATTGCTCTACGTTTCGCCTCAGTCAGCACCAAATTTTTGAACATGTAATAAAATTGTTAATGGTCCTATTGTTTTTTAAATGCTATACATCTGAGTTAAATAATCAACTTAAAAATTTGAAATAACCAATTATAATACGCACAAAAACAATCAGTTTTCTACATAGAAAAAATAATCATTTCTAATAGATTTTAAAAGTTTTAGCAGTAGCAACATTCAATCACTTTTAGGCGAGAGAAAACTCATTTATAATAGATTTTATCAATTATAGTTTTACAAATTAAATATTAAATTAACTAATTATAACACGTATAAAATCAATCAATTTCACAAATAAACAAAGCTGGATAAGTTAGCTCGTAAGCTCTCTTAAGCAGTTTTGTAAAATCCGTTCCGTTCTGTTCATAAAACCGGGACAAAACAACGTCATTTTCGTCCCGGTTTTAATTCCGGTCCATTCTCGAACTTCCAGGCCCAATTCTGGCCGGAACGCCTTGGTTCTGTTCCGGACGTTCCGTTCGGGTTCATCAAAATGATGCCATTTTCACGTAATGCATGGGCACAAATAGTTACTGATTTTTTGAAACCTATGTCCTACCCTAGCTAGCATATATAAGCAAGTCTATTTCCACCAATTTATTTTTTCTGTACAAAAGGATTTTATGTCAGAAGACTCAGAACCATCCACTACTCCATTCGGAAACGAGGAAAAAAAAATATTTATTTTAAATAAATTTAGCACTATAAAATAATAAATTGAATGCAATGGTATTTATTTTCAAATTGCTTCAAGTATCGTTTTTAAAAATAGTTACGACTTAAGCCCGGTTTAATATTATGTTTCATAGGTATTTTTGAAAAAACAAATATTTTTATTTTGTATTTTAAATTAAAAAAATAGTATTTTTAAATTATTTTTATTTGCAACCATAAAAAAATAAAAAAAATATTTTGGAATTTTAGAAATGTTTCTAATTTTGAGATTATGTTTTTTTTGACTTTGTGTTTGTATTGTATAATTTAAAGTTAATTTATCTTGAATTTTAATTATACTTGTTAAATTAATATTTTATTTTTTTTCATATATATATATATATAATTAATTATATATAAACAGTACGATACCGAAACGGCATGCTGGAAACGCTCCGAAACCAGAATGTTCCATTCCAATCGAAAAATCAGAACGGCGACCGAAACGGTGTTAACAATTATGCTCTAAAGAGTGTACGGGGTCCATCAATATCTGACCTATTCTCGTGCGAGACCATGTCAAACCCTCATAGGTGTTGGATTCCTGTTTGAAAAGAAAAAAAAAGGAAGACTGGTAGCAGCAGCGCCTCCCTCGAAGCTCAATGATCAATCTGGTTGGACCTTAAAATGACAAAAATTCTGTAGAAAATTCGAGTCCACGGTGGGTGGTGGTGGTGGTGGTGGTGGTGGTGGTGGTTTGTGATTGGATCGTTTCCTAACCACACAAAAAAAAAAGGAAAATGTGTTCACACGTGTTGGCCTCTGGGTTCAGAAGCATACATTTTAGTTTCCAAATTTATTTATTTCTATTTTGTGGATTATTTTTTATCAACTTGCATTATTATATATTTGGGTGCGATTACATCATCAATTATATTGTAATTGTAACGTAATTCCCCACAAACCAATCCCTTGGAACTATCATGGTGCATGCACTTCCCTTGTTCATTGGAATAAATTCTTTGGTGGTGAAATTAATTATGATTGTTTGGAAGCATTATTGAAATTATTTTTTAAAATAATTTTTAATTAAAAATGTTTTAAAATTATTAATTTTTTTAAATAATTTGAAATCCAATAACAAACATGACATTTGATTTCACATTTTTGAAATTACTGCATTGGAGTCAAAATATAAACAGGCTCCACGCCTGACATATAATCAAATAAATGAAAATAATAGCATATATTAATAAAAATACAAAACTATTCACAAACTAGATTTTTTTTATTATATTTTCCTTATGAATTGAACATTATATTCTTTATTTGAGAATGCATATAAAATATAAAAAACCAACATGTCGTTTTAAGAAAATAATTATTGTAGAAAAGAAAAGGAAAAATATAGTAGTAACAACGGTTTTTAAAGTTTTTTATTTATTTGAAAATGTATACAAAATATACTATTTATTTTTTAAAATATCAGTAAAACAATTAAAAAATAAATTATCATTTTATTCCATCCATTCACTACAGGATTAGATGTTTGTTTGAGATTGTGGTTGATATTATTTTTTAAAATATTTTTTATTTAGAAATACATCAAAATGATATTTTTTATTTTTTAAAAATCATTTTTGATATTAGTTATGAAAATGATAAAAAATATTAAAAAAATTAATTTCAAATAATTTTTTTAAAAAAAACTCTTAAAATACAGTGACAAATACTTGTATCATACATCTATTCGATTTATACACTAGTCAAGTCGAGTAATTTTACTCAAGATGTCAAAATAAATTTAATTTGCTAACGTTGAAGGTTTCCAATTGTTTAATACCAATTGTATATAGGATAAGATTAATAAAATATAAAATCTGAAAATATAATGATAATTTAAAGCCCCCCCGAAAAAAGAAAACAGCACGACACGTAAGATAAAAAGAAAAGAAAAAACAGAGTGTACTCGGCGGTTGCAGTAAAAAAAATAAGGCACTACCTCCCTCTTCTCTCTCTGTCTCTGTTAGCCTCTGCCAAAAACATGAATTGCAGCATCAGTCCATTACCACCTGCACAGCCTCAACCGCCTCTAAAACTAATCAAAACTATATATCCCTCTCTCTCTCTCTCTTAAATTATTGAATTTTTAAAACTTTTTTTTCTTAATATTTTCCCGAGTCATGATTTATGATCACTACTAGAACTTTAAGAAGAAAAATATAATTACAAAAGCTTCAAACTTTTTAGTTCGCTTTTTTTTGGGTTCTTTTTAGAACAATTGAAGATAGTAATGTCTGTTTCGGAGCTAAAGGAGCGCCATGTGGCGGCGGCTGAGACGGTGAATTCCTTGAGAGAACTATTGAAGCAGAAACGCCTTCTTTTGCTTGATACAGATAGTAATAATCATTTCAATTTTCTATCTTTCTCTTACGTATCTGATAAAAAATAAAAGAAATTGGATCTGATTGAAGTTGTTATGGGCTGCTGCAGTTGCGAGATACGCGACGGCGCAAGGGAGGAGTCCGGTAAGTTTTGGGCCCACCGATCTGGTTTGCTGCAGGACTCTTCAAGGACACACTGGCAAGGTAATAACAGCTATTCTTGTTTTTTTAAATTTAATTCTTATTGTTTTCTTCGTAAATATAAGTTAGGGGTCGGGGTTATTGATTTAACTGGCGAAGGAAGCCATGTAGAACTTAGTAGTTGCAATTACTAGAAGGGTTTTTGTTATGTTAATTAGTTTTTTTGGTGTAGATGCGACATGGTTTATGCAGAATTTGTTATCTGCCACTAACATAGGCGTATGAATGTTATGGCCTGGCTTCCAAAAACGAAGTCTAGTGAAGATTGGAGATTTCTTAATACTTTTAAGATCTTTTGCTCTCTCTCGGGGTGTGTTTCTGAAAGTGCGAGAAATATTCATCTGGATGAATCTATTATTAAACGAGAAAAAGTTAGTGCATATTATGGACATAGAGCACTCAAGGAACAGATAGTTTGGTTTTTTAGAGAGGCCCTTTGAATGGGAGAAATTAGAAGTAGTCAATTTTTTTATTGAAAAAACTGAGAATTAGAACATCAACATTTTATTCGATGCTCTGTTTGTTAGGAAGGGGGAGGGGAATGGATTGAGGAGAAGGAATGGGATGCTTTCTAAGTTAGTTTGTTGGATGGAGACCCAAGAAAGGAAGGGAAGGATCCCGAATGTCCTTCCTGTCATGTAATTTGTAATCCAACCTTTCCTCTCTTGTTATCCCAACAAGTAGATAGATGGGTAAATATCCCTCCTTCCTACTCTCAATTCCTCCCTTTTACCCTTTCCATCCTTCTTAATGAACAGAGTGCAAGCGAAATTATGAAGGTTACCATAAGTATTTTGAAGCTGTGAAATGAGAAGATGATGCATAAGATCTGCAGACTAAAGGGTAATTATGTTGTATTGATTGCTTGTCAATTGTAATTTGGCATGAGTGCTAAACAATGGGTTTCAAATAGAGTTTTTAATACCCATAACATCTGCAGGTATATTCGTTGGATTGGACCCCTGAAAGGAATAGAATAGTAAGTGCTTCTCAAGATGGGCGATTAATTGTATGGAATGCTCTAACAAGTCAGAAAACTCATGCCATAAAGCTACCTTGTGCGTGGGTCATGACATGTGCTTTCTCTCCTACCGGACAATCTGTTGCTTGTGGCGGTCTTGATAGTGTTTGCTCAATTTTTAACCTGAATTCACCAACTGAAAAGGATGGGAATCTACCTGTATCGAGAATGCTTAGTGGGCATAAGGGTTATGTATCGTCCTGTCAGTATGTTCCAGATGAAGATACCCACCTGATAACAAGTTCTGGCGACCATACATGTGTTTTGTGGGATATTACAACAGGCATTAGAACTTCCGTGTTTGGAGGAGAATTTCAGTCTGGACATACTGCTGATGTGCTAAGGTAAGGCATTCTCAAAGTTTTCTTCGAGCTAACCTTGTTACTGCTAGAAAAAAAATCCTCACATGCATGTCAAATTGCATATCCACATACCTTTCGACTTCATATTCAATTGGGCTATCTGCCTAGTTAACTTTCAGCTGCTCTTGTAGTAGTGCTGTCTTTTACAACCATCTATTTACTTTATGTCAACAGTTATATATGGTGCATCCTGTGATAATCAAACCTTATAGAATAGATGTTTTCTTTTCATCCTTTAAATCACTCATAGCATTACATTATTACATTCAAATTTTATGATTGTCTCCCTTGTGGGGGGAGCAATTAGCACTCTTGATTTTGACCTCTGTGATACTGATTTGTATCCTGCAGTGTCTCAATTAACGGATCAAACTCTAGAATGTTTGTATCTGGTTCCTGTGATTCAACTGCCCGGTTGTGGGATACCCGTGTTGCAAGTAGAGCTGTGCGCACATTTCATGGGCATGAAGGAGATGTTAATTCTGTGAAGTTCTTTCCTGATGGTAATAGATTTGGAACAGGCTCGGATGATGGTACTTGCAGGTTATTTGATGTCAGGACTGGGCACCAGCTCCAAGTTTATGAGCACCATCAGCATGTTGATAATGAGATCCCACATGTAACCTCCATTGCATTTTCAATATCAGGAAGACTCCTCTTCGCAGGATACTCAAATGGTGATTGTTATGTTTGGGACACTTTATTGGCAGAGGTACCATTTTGCACTTTGAATCAAGTTCCTTATGGTACAATCAAAACATCCTTTGAGAAATTGGATTTGCTTGCATTGCTCAAGCTATTTAATAATATTAATGGGAATCTGAACTCGGTGGGCATTTTCTAATCCCAGCTTTGCCTTTTGTTTCTTAATTTGAATGTTGCTCAAATGTCATTTGGTTGTGCATCACTACCACTGAGTTATGAGGTTTCATAGGTTTTGCATTAGATACCCATTTGCAAGTGCCTTTACTCAGACATAGGTCTAAAGCCTTGCCTTGATATCGCATCCATTGACCCTGATTAATTTTGTATTTCATGGCAGGTTGTTTTGAACCTGGGGTCCTTGCAAAACTCACATGAGGGTCGGATAAGCTGTTTGGGTTTGTCAGCTGATGGAAGTGCCTTATGTACAGGAAGTTCGGATACAAATCTGAAGGTTAGTCTCCATATAAACATGGCCTTGTTCTTTCTTCTGATACTGTCTGATTTGCTTGAGACACATCTAGGAAAAATTTCATATCAAATCTACGAACCAAAGATTTGTGCTGATCATGACATACATTGAAAATCTTAGTTATCCAGTTTTGTCCTCATTATACATAATCTGTTATGTTTGTTCTAAATGATTTATTTTAGGTAATGAAGCACTTGTTATTCTTAGTTTTTGGGTTCTACGCTGCCTAATCTAACTACAATGCACCTTTTATTCAATTAACTGTCTGATATATAGGATCTCATTCACCCTGCATTGATAATAATTTTTGTCAGAATGCTACTGCTTATTCTTGTGCTGTGTGCATGTTGGAGTGTCATGCTTAATTAAGTCAATTGCACTTGATGTTATCCAGTTCCACTCCAGTCTTCTGTTACATTTATTTATAGATGAATTAGTTACAGATTTGGAAAGCTGATAATTTTTCTCTCCTTGTTCCTCTCTCCAGATTTGGGCTTTTGGAGGGCACAGGAAGGTAATCTGATCCGAGCAGAAGGATCGAATCACATATCTCGTTTCCTCTCAGGTTCATGCTTCTCAATGCCCTTTTCAGATGCACTGGGCTGTTGGTAGATTCCTCCGCATTCTTGTCAAGTTTATGTGAACCATATCTCTGTGCTCCCGCCTGTAATTCTCATGTGAAAATTGATGAGAAAATGGAAAATTGCATGATCTTACCTGGTGAAATTGGCTATTCATTTTATATCTGGCTACAGTATCAAAGCTGCCTGTTTAATCTGTACGTACCAATCACTGCATCCTGTACTTTTATTTAATGAAAAATCTTCGTTTTCTTTAATCAATCCTCCACCTCCCCAACCCCACACTCCTTATTTCCTGTATCATACCCTTAAAACTAATGCCCTGGATCACCCATTTCCTTGTTAGAAGTTAATAACAAAAGGATGTGACTGCATGCTGTCTCTAATTTGCTAAAAGTTCACTCCAAGAAAATCTTTTCATGAGCTTGCACCTCGTGATGGTGTTTTCTTTGTCTACATAATCTAGATGTCCGGGGGAGGGATCAGTGCCAAGGATCCATCATCATTTTTTTTAAAAAAAAATATTAATAGCCACACCTAAAAAATTACATCAAATCGTGCCATTATCCATCATCTTTATTTTTTTTTCCAATGTTCATGGCCACGCCTGAATAATTACATTCATGCATGGTAAATAATGTCCTTCACTCGCAAAATAGCTGAAAACATGTAGGCTTAATTCTACACAATCCTTCTCTTGATAATATTGCATAAACTATAAACTCAAATTGAAATGAATTTCGATGATCTTGGAAGTTTGGAATATAGAAAATTCTCAAGGGCTACGTCTCTGGCTCCCTGTCCGACTCTTGGTGAGTTGACTCATTTCATCACTGCTAGAAGAGGAAGGATTCAGCCCGTACTCGCTCGTGTGGCCAAATTCGCTGCTTACATAATCGTTGCTGTCTAATGCCTTCCTCCTAAACCTCCGCATGTCTGTACTGTATGAGCTTTGGTCATAATCGGAGCTGGAATCGGAGCTGAAGATTAGGCCAGCTTTCCTCCCTTCGACCAAGGAGACTTCACCTTCAAGTGCTCGTACAATCTGTTTCATGTGTACTTGTTAGCATCTCTTGAGATTTTATTTTCTTACAATTTCCATTAACTTGAGTGATTATGTGTTATGATCAGCTTATTCACTATCTTAGTTTTAGATCTGGAGCTCCGTGGGGAAAACCAATCTACCAGAAGTTTGTAGAAGCTTAGGAGTGGTTGCATGATCAAAGCTTTGAGTTTTTTAGACAGAACAAGAGATCACCGCGACAATTAAAATATCATACCCGGCTCATTTTCGGCCGCATCTTTGCTGAATGGCTAACTGATGCGCCAGCGCATGCCACCATGCATGCCACCTCCTGGAGATCGTAATTACCCTCCAAAGATGGATCAACCAACTCACCATAGTTCCCATCTTCCAGTGCTTTTGCACATAAAGGTCTAGCCTGTAGATTCATAAACCGAATATTCAATATAAGCATTTACTTGTGTTTCAGAGGTTCAATTAAACGCAGTTGTGAGGCTGCAAAATTAAGGACCCGCACCCAGTCTACCAAGCTGTCATCCATGTCCCCGGAGAGATCCACAGGGCGTCGTCCAGTTATTAGTTCCAGAAGCATGACGCCGAAGGAGAAAACATCGGATTTATCGGTAAGCTTGCCGCTCGAAGCATACTCTGGAGCCAAGTACCTAAATGCATGGATCAATGATGATCACATATCAACATGTTCCAGTCAAATTCTATTATAATTTGGTGCTACAGTAGAAAAACGCATGATCCAACAATGAAATGCAGCAAGGATTTCCTACCCGAATGTTCCCATTATTCGAGTAGATACATGAGTATAGGTGTCTGAAGATAGCTTAGCCAGACCAAAATCCGCCACCTGATATATACAAGTAATGTTTGTTTAACATAAGTCATCAGCTGAAGCCATTATAACTAAACGGAAGTAATCTGTTGCCTGAATACCATAGCTTCGAAACTGTAGTCAAGCAGAATATTTGCTGCTTTAATGTCTCTGTGGATAATGCGCGGGTGACCTGCAAGTAACAAACAGATTACCCCTAGGGGAAGAGACCATGCAGAAAGGGAGATCGAGAAGAGGAAGTTGACTTACAGTCTTCATGCAAGTATGCAAGTCCTCTGGCAGATCCCAGGGCAATTTTGAGCCTAGTAGGCCAGTCCATGGTCGGATGACCCTTGCCTGCAAATTTGACGACAGTATCATATATATGAACAGGAATGAAGAATGCCATGAACGATCGAGGGGAGTTTATCAAGGAAAAAGGAGATTTCAGGATTTTTAGAGCATACCATGAAGGTGAAATTCAAGGGTGGAATTGGGGACGAACTCATAAACCAACAACCTTTGATCTCCTTCAATGCAATAACCAACAAGGGAGACGAGGTGGCGATGATGGACGCGGCTAATAATCTCAACCTCAGCCTGAAATTCTCGATCTCCTTGTCCGCTGCCAGTTTTGAGACTCTTAACTGCAACTTCCTTGCCATTAGGCAACACCCCTTTATGCACATAACCAAAACCTCCCTGGCCTAGTAGATTGGCTTGAGCAAATCCGGAAGTTGCTGCTGCTAATTCACCGTAGCTGAAGCTGCTCTTGGTGAACCCATGAGCCAAGGTTGGGTGTGATGGCGGCAATCCTGACGAACTGTGTGGGCCAGAGTAATTGGAACTCATTTCACCACTTGACATAAGTGCAACCTGTGGCGGCGGCGGCGCGGGTGACCAAGCTCCATGACCTCCACCAGGAGGTGGAGGAAGATTGACTACTTGCTCTGCGAGTTTGCTTTCACTGTGCCGATTAGTAAATGGTTGTTGAGGAGGTGTTGCGTTGTAATAATTATACTATTCAGTAAATAAGATCGAAGTGACCAATAAATTCAATTCGGTAATTTTAGTTAATTATTTTACGTTTGAAAATATATTATAAATAATATGTATTTTTTATTTTTAAAATTAATTTCTGTTATTGTAATAAAATATATAAAAATAATTTAAAATAAAAAATTTCAAAATAATCCTTTATATCGATATCATTCAGAATCAAATGAGCAGGGTTAATTTTAGTGACAGTTTTTGAAACCTATAATCTCGAAAGAATTGCCATTATAAGTACATAATTCAAAAAAAAAAAAAAAACTTTAATTTTATTATTTAAAATGCTATATGGATCATTTAGCTATTTGATTTAGCATTTATCATTAGGGATGCTCTAAAATCTGTTTATGCTAAAACAAACTCAAGTCCCTATAAACATAATTAATAATAGCAATTATAAAACTTCACTTGTAAGAAAATATATTTTATGTAAGAATTTTTTATGAAGATGCCACAAAAAGTTAATTCTACTATCGTGTATACGGCTCAGAAAGTAAAGTTGTTGCTGATTCAATCTATACCAGGCGTAGCTTTATTGTATAGAGTTTGATATATATATATATATACCTTTGGGTGCAGAGGAGTGATACTTGTAGTTATCATAATGTGACGATCTCTTCCTTTTCGTTCTGCATGTGCATAAAAATACAAGCAGGGCAAGCAACAGCAAGAACCCTGCTCCCACCACGGCTCCTGCGATGACTGGTACAAGGTTAGATCCATCACCATTGCTCGGAGATGTTGCGGGAATATTGTTTGGTGACGAATTCCCTGATGGTCCTAGAGATCGTGGTGGAGGTGGTGAGTTGCGAGACTTTGATGATGATGGAGGTGGCGGAGGCGACCAAATGTTACTGCCATTATCAATTTTTGTTGGGGGAGGAGGTGGTGAATTGTTTTCCTTAGAAGAGGAAGGTGGTGGTGGTGAAGAGTCCCGAGTTTTTCTGGCGGTGGTGAGGACGAGCTATGATCAGGCGGTGGCGTGGACTCTTTCGGCGGTGGTGGTGGTGAAGAGACCTGTACTGGGGGCGGGGAAGAGGATAGAGGTGGTGATGACTCCAATGGCGGCGGCGATAGCTCTTTTAATGAAGGAGGTGGCGCAGATGGTGGTGGTGGTGGAGAGAGTGGAGATTGCTCGGGCGCGGAGGAAGACATGGTAGGAATATTTGCCAAACAATATTATCGTTGAAGCTTCCTGGACAAATCCCACCCCTCTTCCATACGATATGATCAGGCCAGACACTCTAATGAGAAAGATGCATGAAGACGATCAATATTCAGCCAAATGGTGTTTGAAGAACAGAATCCAACACACAGAATGATAAAATCATTAATTGCAATCCTAGAAGATTGCTAATTTCCTAACAAGATCTACAATGTGTAGCTGCAGTGATCATAATTCTTAAACCATTTACACGTCTGATTAATTATTCGTAGCTCAAGAACTTTCACGCAAAAAGAAAAATAAAAAAAGAGAAATTATAATACCTGCAGAAGGAAGAAGGGTGAGTAAATTCTCAAGAGATGGGAAGGAGGCAAGGTTTTATGAACTGTGGGGCACAGAATCTCCTCCTACAAAGGAGGGGATTTTCTGTCATCTCTCTATATTTAGGCCTCACATTAGCTTTTATATAACCTAATTTTAGTTTCAGTTTTAGTTTTCCTATGCAAAGCTGATGAGTTCTCGATGAGTCTTTGTTCCTGTCGCAGTTGTTGTCCTGTTTGCTTTCGTTTTTTTTAAAATATATATATATATATATATATATTAAAATAATATGTCTAAAATTTATTTTTCATATCAGTATATTAATTTAAAAAAAAAATTAGAGACAAAATAGGATTGGAATATCCAATAAAAGCCCACATTCACGATACAAATATAATATAATCTATTTGGGTATAAAAAGTTTCTGAAATTTTTATTCATAAAACGATTAGTTATAAATGACTCATAAATTTTGTTATTCTGTCCTTCCCTACCTACTGTTTTGATTCTATCTTCAAGGCTGGCAAATGGAGATTGAAAACTTCTCTTCCTTTACAATTTGTTATTGTTAAATCTAAATATTTGTGACGAAGCTTGGAAAAACTTCATTGAATTTGAGCTTCTTTCAAGAATAATGATCGTTTGGATACGGGTGTTACCTGCAAAAGAATATTGTAAATAATTAAACTATTTCAAACAGTTCCTATCCCATATTGAAAAACACATAGATTATAAATATAAGATATTCTATTCTACATAAAAAAAAATAATACACTCATCAAATGTGTATATAATAAACTTTAACATGGGATAACACTCAACAAGGAAAAGGATAGTAAAGCTCACATGTATAAAGGTTGACTCGAGCAAAAAAAAACTCTTATTGCCTCTCCTCTACGCAAGGCAACACGTGTACCTTTTGAACCTTTTATCTCCAACATTAATTTGTTTTTAATGACCAATAAGTGAAAAAACATTTAACCACTTAGAATTAATTTTTTAATAATTAGAAAATCTTACCAACTCTTATATTTTTTTATTTTTTTTTAAAGTTATAACCCTTTATTTCCCAAACAACTCTTTATTTTTTTTTAACTATTATAACAACTCTTTAATTTTCTAATTTATTTTCTACCTTGTTATTACATGATAACAGCTTATATATATCATGCACTCTTATAATCAAGTAGAGCTAATCATGGTACTTTTCTTGTATTTGCAAAACTTGCTAGTCTTTATTTCACTTTTGGTCTAGTTGTTTTTGTGACCCTTGTTTTTAAAGGCGCAAACCTGTTGAATCTTGGAGGATAGCCTTGCGTTGAGAAAATATCCTTAATGAAAGTGTTTGTACACGCCCCATGTTTTTTTCTTTATTTTTTGTTGTATTTTTAACCAATAAAAAACTCTCTGATACTAAAATTAGTTCATGATTTTCATATAGCGATAATGTAAAAAGAGTAAAAAAAAATTTTCTTTGTATGGTGCTGACATAGTCCTCCTCTTGCTAAAAACTTGAAATTTTATATTGAGAAAAACATGAAAAAATCTAGGTAAAAAATTCCATCTCTTCAAGGTGACAACTTTATTCCTATATCATATCTTCATGTAGAGTTGTGATATACTTTAGCTTGTAATAATAAAAGGAGATCAAATGGTAAAGGAGAGAGAGAGAGAACTCGGTTGGGCTTTAGCCCAACTGATTTAGAGAGTCGACCTAATAGAGTTCACTTTTTTTTTCTTTTGTCTTTACCAAATTGATTTCAAATTTAATAAACATGACAAAATCCATAATAAAAATAACAATAATTTAATCATTATTTTATGGTTGGTGGTATTCCCATTGTATAATCTATTTTTATCACTTACTAAATGCTAATATTACATTTATGCATAGAGCTATAGCTAGCAGAAAGCATTGTTTTGTAATTAATTAGGATATTTAAATTTTATGTTATCTTAATCATTACCTATCTCCATATTTCATTTGTATTTTTTTGCCAGACTATATTTTATCACTAAAGATTAACAATTTATGGATCGGGAATAACACGATTCTATTTTATTTTTATCACCTAATTTAAATAGTTGTATTCAAAATTAATATGATGGTTCCTAGCAATAATAGTTTATCGATGATGTTACATGATCCACAAAGTTCTAGTTGGCAATAACCAATTAACTAGAACTTTTCTAGATCTTTGATTAAAATCTATATTGTCGATGTCATTTTAGTTCACTCCTTTTTTTATCTATAGTTGGAATAAAATTACTCTTTTGATATGGAAATGTTTTGATGTTTTATTTTGGGTTTTTTATTTTATATGTACGATATAAATTTTTAAAAAGAATCAAAATGTTTTGGAGAGAATATTACTATAAAACACTCTCTAATTTGCTTGTAAACACTTTGCATTCTAGTTTTTTATTTAGCCAATTAACATATGTAATTTCACTTTATTTTAAATATTTAATCCCTTTAATAATTAGCCTTCATCCAATCAAAATGCCTATGATATATTAAAAAAATAAAGGAATAAAGTGTTCATATGTTTGAGTTACAAGCAGAATGTTTAGAGTAATGTATCCTATTTCAATTCAAATACTCTATTGCTAATATTTGTTGTTACACTTTATTAGTTCATGAATCATAACATAAAGCACCAACTATCAATAAAGGCCAACTTTTATTATGTATGTTTTTCAAAGAAAAAAATAAAATGGGTAAGAAAACAAAATTATTTCATTTGATATTGTATAGTTGCAATAGTTTTGTATTAGTAGATGATATTGGCACTACCATATAGTTAACCACACTCTCACATTTCCAAATTTTGATTAAAATAAAGATCTTTTTTGTTTTTATTATGTTACTATTTGAAACTGATAAAAAACATGTTTATAAATAAGATTAAATGAACAAATTATAGTGTATAAACTTTGATCCTTTGATTTCATCGATTCCGCAAAGCAATATTCAAGGTTAATATCATTTTCTTCTTGTAGTTGCTTGTTTTATTTTGCTCTCACATATTGTTGAAGTGTAAAAATCAAATATATTTATAAAATAAAGTTTTTTAACGGTTAAATTATAAATTGGTTAAATATCTTTTTAAATAGGTATTTCCTCTAATGGTAAGGTAAACTTTCTATATGAATGCCTTTGGAAACTTGCAAAAAGTCTTTTTTTAAGGGTGTTGGAGTACTCTTTAATGGTGTCAGCAATTTTGTGGAGAAATAGAGTGATTAATACAATTAAAAGCTTTATACTCTAAGGTTTAGGTTTTTCTTGTGTTGATTTTTTTTAATATAAGAAAAAAAATAAATTTACCTGGTAATTCAAGGAGTATTTATAGCCTTTGGATCTTTTTTTTCTTGGGTGGAGAGGTTGAAGAGTAATTTTACCATAACAACATTTATGAGGGAAATATTTTTACATAACAAGTATTAATAAAACATTAATAAGGAATAATATCTCTTACACAATTATTAATGAGCATCAACGAGAAATAATCTCTTACACAAACATTAATGAGCATTATGAATAGGGAAAAAAGAAAAAAAAAACTCAACACATGTTTTGGGCTTAAAAAGTAGGCCAAGACAAATCTCTTAGGGGTTATGCTCAGGTGGTGTGCCTAGGCAAACAAAGAGGTGTTAGGCATGCCCAAATTATGAGCTCGAGTTGTAAACCCAACAAAAAGGTATTGGGAAAACGACAAACATCCTGGGCTTAGGTTGCAACATGAGCCTACCTACTTTTTTGGGCTCAAGTATCTACCTTAGCCCATTAATGTATTTGAAAATGGGTCATGAATTCAGTTAGGTTTTTGGTGCTAAAAAAAAGAGAAATCTTATTTCTTTATGGAAAGAATATGCTAAAGTTTGATTTTTCTTTGATAGTTTTAATAAGAGATTTTTTTTTTGATATATGCATTAACAATGAATAAATATATCTTAAAGATATTCCTTGCTCATTATCAGACAATCACTTATTCACAAATCTAACGTGGGATAAATAATTTTCATTTCTCATCCCATAGAAAACACTTTTTTGCTCCATTTAGCTTTATCCCTCTTGAGGGGAATTATTAATAGGTTCTATAGGAATTAGACTGTCCTATTTGTCAAATACCTAGCGACAAACTCCTATGTTCCTTTCATTACAGTATTTCTGAACAAGTTCCTGGATAACAAGCCTAAGGGTTTTATTATTGATGATAGTGACGATATTGATGTGAGTGACGATATCGACCGTGACCTTGATACGGAGCTGGAGCTTCTAACTAGGATGAATGCACTAACTATGGATATGATGCCAGAAATAGACCGATTTTATATCACCCTTCAATTCGAATTAGCAAAAGCAATGTCTCCTTGCATAATATGGATTCCAAACTGTCATCACCCAATTTCTGGGTCATTCCCCAAAATATACCAAAAATAACAAAAATAAAATAAAAGAAACAGGCGTGGGTAGAAAAATCAATGAGAAAATTTTGGTCATTTTTCGCGAGTCCAATCTTATCTCTTTTGTTCCAAAAATAGAGGAAAATACAGATTTAAGGCAAAAATAATTCATCGTTGGATAAATTTGTGTAAAAATTAAGGTGAACAACATAATTATATTTTTGTGGTTTGATTTGATTTAATCGTCGACCAATTTAATGTTTAATTATGATCGGGAATTAATTTAAGATCCAATTGAAGGATTTAATTAAATACAAGGACTTAATTATACTTTAAATTGGTCAAATTAATTTTATTAAGAGCTTAATCGATGAGAAATCAAGTGTTTGAGTTTAATTCGGGTTCAATTGATGAGATTGGAATTTTCAGGGATCAAATTGAATTTTTTTCAAGCCAATTATGCGAAATCAGGGATCATAATTGAGCAAATTGAGAGTTTAATGATTGATTGAGGGTTAAATCGTGCAAATCGGAAACCAGATATCAAAATAAAAAAGGCGCGCACATTAAAGGTTGCTGTTGAAATTTTGACAGGGACACAATTGCATAAAATTAAAAGTTTAGAACTAATTGGGGGTGCGATTGAACCAATTAAACATTGAGGGATCAAATTGTATTTTTCTCACACAAATCTTGCATGTCCCTGCACTGTTCCGACACCTAAACAGTGCAGGAACAACTCTGCAACACCCCTCAGTCCTCAGCCCTCTGCAAAAATGCAAAGGCAACAACACATACAACATGCATGCCTGTATTCCCCTATAAATACCCATTCACAGCCGGACCAGATGGAGAAAAAAGAAGACACGGGGGAAAGAGGGAGAGAATTACGTGAAAGAAAAAAATAGAGGTGAAAGAAAAAACAGAGGAGATGGGAAGAAGAAAAGGAGAAAAAATCTCGTAAGAACACACAAAAAAGCAGAGATTATTGAGGAAAATTTATGTAAAAAAAACAAGCAATCTTCTTCACTAGCCCCGAGCAACCAGTTCCCTCTTGCAGTCCCGCACTCCCTCTAAAACCAGTCAAGCTCTCTCTCTCTCTCCCTCTCGGTCAGCAACTCTAGTCACCGTCTCCGACCACAGTGCATCACCTCGTCATCACCAGAAGCTCTCCCCCACGCCAGATGCCTAGTCGTGGTCTCAGGCGAAGGTAGTAGCAGCAGCACCCGTTGCAGCGACGTGACCCGTCACATTCCAACGCCCACTCCGGCCACCACGACTAGAAGAATCACCTCGACCTCCTCTACCCAACGGTATTAACAGGTACACCTTTCATCACAGTCAAAAAAACCCACTGTTCATCTTCTCCTTCGTCTCGGTGCTGCATGCAGTGGGACGTATCCCACTGTTCATGTAGGCTGGGCTTGCGGGAGTGGGCGGGCTCTGTGCCCGGCCCAAGCTCTAAGGGAGCTGGGCTTCCAGTCCCATCTAGGCTGGAGGCCCAGCCCATGTAAAGTTGGCTGCCAGTCCGGCCCATCAGGGTTAGACTGTCAGCCCAGTCCATGCAAGAGTGGGCTGCCAGTCCGACCCATCAGGGCTGGATTGTCAGCCCGGCCCATGCAAGAGTGGGCTGTCAGCCCACTGATTTTTATTTATTTATATTTTATTTTAAAAAAAATGGCAAAATGTAAAAAAATATAAAAATTTCAAAAAACACAAAAATGTTTTGTTTTCGTGCATATGAACGGATTCCAAGGCTTTTTCTCACCATATTTTTTCGTAAAAATGTGTTGCATTGTTTCCATGTTTTAAAGCGAAAATTGGATATTTAAATGGTTCATAATTATTCGTTGGAAGACGACCACAATGTCAAAAATATTTTAATAATTATTTTGTATTATCTATCGTGGTGTAAAATTACACTATAAAGTACACTCGCGGATAGTTAAAAATGACATTTTCAAAATGCAGTGCAAAATTTATTTTGGTTAGTCTTTCAACCCGCAATGATGTAGAGATTCTCTCACGGAAAGAAATCTACGTCGAACCTTGGTAAAGACCAATAAAAATTAATTAGAAAAAAAAAACAATCAAACAACAATGCAGCTTACCTTAGGTAGGGTGCACTGGGGGTGATACTTCTTCCCCTTACACAACAAGTCCCCTTACCCAAAACTTTCGCAGACCAATAGGTTCCTAGTGACCTTAATACTAGGTGGCGACTCCTTATAATTATAGTCGTAAATTTTATGGCTATAAACAATCCCATTTTCACCACGCGTCGTTGTCTCCCTCGAATCCGGAGATGGTGGGGTGCGAAGCGCGTAAAAAAATCATCGTCGCGACACAAACATTCATGATTTGGATATGAATGAGTTTTATCCTTCCTCAATTAGTGAATTATCTCTCCAAAGATTATGAAAGTTGTTCCACTTGAAATATTATTGTTATTGTTTTGACTTATATTCCATAAAAAATAGATCCCATTTTAATAGCTCCATTTAGATCAAATACATGCATTAAGATACAAAGGCTTCTTATTCCACAACAGCAAAAACATGCTTTCACTCTTTTAAATTGTAGAGGATTTAACTTAAATATACTAAGATATTTGAGTCCATAACCATGGTTCCAATGCACGAGATCTTGTAACACATACCAATAAGCCCTTATCTATTAGTATTACATAGAAAGAATCAATTACAAACACTAATATAATTATATCACTTACACAAACATTAATATCGATGGGAATAGGGTGGGGCCCTTAGAAGACGTTTATACACTATCTCTTACACAATATTAATGTCAATAAAATATGATAGGTTACTAGAAGAAATTTATACACCTAAGGTGTAGGTAGAGTATTATCCAAAATGTAGCTATGATATAGTGGTTGACTTTGGGTTTTACCCCAAAACTATGCCCATCAGGCTTGGGCCCTTCTCCTAAATATGAGCCTATTGGAGTTGGGATTTTTCTTATATTGAACTTATGAGAGCTATGTTCTTTCGTAAGGTTGAGCTCAAGCATTTTGCTACCATGAGTTTTGAGACTTTCATATGATTTTTTGTACTCGTTAAATTTAAGTTTATAAGTAATCATCCAAAGTGTTTATGATATTTTATATGTAGGCTTTGTAAAAATATCTAGAATAACGAGTTTTTTGAGTATTATTTGTATAAAAAGAGGGTGGAGACCGCAGGGTAATATATCAAAAAGCCCATGTATAAAGGCATACATCATGATTGAAAAAGATTTTTTAAGCATGTAGAGGAAAACCATGTAAATAACTTATACTAAGAAAAATATTTCTAATAGATGGAGAAACCTATAGACAATGAGCCTATACTTAGTAAATTTTTTGAGAGGAGAGGACGAACCTATATCGATGCTCATACTTAGAAAACTTTCTAAGAGGTGGAGGAGACAAACTCATATCAATGTTAATACTTAGAAAGATTTTCAAGAGGCAGGGATACAAATTTATGTTGATAGTTATACTAAAAAAATTCTAAAAAGTAGAAAAACACTTAAAAAGGGTTAGTTTATTCTTAAAAAAATTCTAAAAGGTTGAGAGGGGAACCGAATAAGGGTGAGCCTTATGCTTAGATATCTTTTAAAAAGCTAAAGGAACCTATATCGATGCCCATACTTAGAAAACACTCTAAGGGGCGAAAAGGATGAATCCAAATTTACACCTATACTTAGAAAATCATTTAAGGGGTGAAAGGGACAAATTCATGTTTACGTCTATACTTAGAAAACTTTATAGGAGGTGGAGGGGATGGACCTGTGTTCATGTCAATGCTTAGAGAACAATTTAAGAAGTAAAAGGAAACCCAATGAGGGTTAGCCTATACTTGGAAAATTCTCTAAGAGACTAAGGTGAACCTAAGAAAGGTGAGCCTTATAATTAAATTATCTCTAAGTGACTAGGGGAAATTCAAGGGTGAATCTTATACATAGAAAATATTCTAAAAGGCTAAAGGAAACTCATGTCAATGTTTATATTTAGAAAGTTTTTTGTATTTATACTTCGGAAAACTTCTAAGGAAAGAAGAGAGACATAAAAAGGGTGATATTATTGCACTAAAAAAACCCTTTGGTCCATCTCTTAAAGAGTGGTTGGGGGGAGCCCATGGTGATGCTTATACTTAGAAAGATTTCCATGAGACATAGGGGGTGAACTTATGTATACACCAAAAAACTTATAAAAGGCAGAGAGAAACCCAAGAAGGTTGATACTATTTCACTAGGAAGACTTATGCTCCATCCTATATAAATTAGCTGAAGGGAATCTATAGTGATGTTCATACTTAAAAAAATAAAGGGCAAAACAAAATCTAATAAGGGTTGGCCTATACTTAAAAAAAATTAAGATGCTAAGGAGAAACCAATGAGGGTAAACCTTTATCTAAGAAATATTTATAAGAGACTAAAGGGAATGAATCCCTTTATGATTATAAAAGGAGGCTCATATCCTCCTAGTTGATGGTGTGGGGATTGGAAACGCCTACTAAATAAAATAACTGTCTACATGGATCCTTTTAAGGGACAGGGGTCTTGTTGATTTGTTAAGGTTGGCAATCTCAAGTTATCATGGACGATAAAGTTATTGTATTAGGAAAAACCCTTCTTAAAGAGCTCATGTAATCTCACTAAACAGAATCCTTCTCAAAGAGATTATGTAGGAGTCCCTAAGCCTTCACCAAAGATTTATAGATAGGAAATTTATGTCAAATAGACAGTTATTTTATTTTAAAAATAAACTTACTTCATATCGATGATAATATATTCTGAAATGATTTGTCAGGATGTAAGGGAGCCCTTTGATCTATCCCTTAAAAAGTTGTGTTATTGCATTAGGAAGACTCCCTAACTTATGCATTAATGAGAGATAAAACATATCTTATACAAACATTAATGTTAATAGAAATATAGGAGACTCTTAGAGGCTTATATATTATCTCTTATACAACATTAATATCAATAAAAATATGATAAGTCATTAGAGAAATTATAAAACACCTAAAGGGTATAAGGACAGTAGATCCAAAATGTAATTGAGCTAATAAAAATAATTTTGTTTTTTCAAGTTCAGCCCATGACCTTGGGCTGTTTTTCGAAGGTTATGCTCATGAGAGCTGAGCTCTTTGCCAAGACCAGGCCTATTAGCACTATACCCTAACACATTACATGAGATAATTAATTTTGAGGTTTTCAAGAGATTTTTTAAGCCTAGTAAATTTAGGTTTATCATCCGAAAACTTGAACTTGTTTTCTAACATAACACAGGCTAGTATAGCAAACATATTTTAGCCTGTATACCACGATTTGAAACAAGGCAATAAAATGGACTTTTAATGTATTGTTTTATTAACAAGAACTGAGTCACAAATTAAAAAACAATATTTTATTTATTTATTTATTGCTTGTTTTTCATGAGAAAATCTATACAAAATGACATTTTAGCATTCTCTAACATAGAAATTATTCCTTCACGTCTTGCCAAAAATATAAAATACTATTTATTAAAATAAGTTGTTTTTCACCAGGTCTTTTTTTCACTGATTTATGATTTCTTTCTTAATCTCATAGCTTATGAGTTTTACGAGTTCACCTTAATACTTTTTTTTATTTTATTCTTTAATATTAAATAAATTAAAAATTATCAAATTCTTTTTAAATCTGTCATATCATATATTTAAAATAATTGTGCATCAAATTGCATAATAAAAACAATCATATTTACACTACGAGATGCTCTAGCAACCATTATTGAAATGACATCAAAGTTCGAAGCAATGAGTTCCGTACCGAAGTTAATTTTTGCAAGCTACAATCATCCATTCTTACGAATCCATCCATAATATTGTGCTAACAAAACATTCGAGGATAATCCTCCCAAAAATTTGTCCCGTATTATGGCAAAAGGCATTTCAAGCAAGATTGCTACTTGATGGAATCTTATATACTGAATCCCACATCAGAATTTTCAGGAGAGAAAAAAAATCTTCCTATTGGACCTAATTTGCATGGCACAAGAATGACCTCTGCGCTAGCTTTAAATGATGACGAGAAACGCTCTGGTCAAAGATAAAAGCAACCCTAACAACTTCCCTTCTCCATGGACTTGCAACTCTTTGTATAAACAGCAATTTGTCCCTGACCTCATCATCTGTGGAACAAAAACAAATAGCCCAAGTAGAAACAGGAACAATCACTGGACTGGCACCTTAGCTGCACGATACAATCTCGTGAATGGCATCACCGACCGCTTCATCCTCGGATCTAACAGCCAGTTTCATCGCAACATCCCTTGAACCCTCAATTCCAAACTGCAACCGTACAAGAACCCTCACATTGCCTAGGAATACACCAGAGAGTAGACACGTGTGTGACCTTGAATTGGCTGCGACAGCCTCTGTTCCCTGAACAGCACCCCAGAAGACAAATAAAAAAAAAAGAATGATAAACATAAACATAAGAACATCAGTTGAGGGAGTGATCATAGGAACACATTTCAAACAATCACATGAGACTTCAAACATCAAATAGTATATAATTGATAAAAATAACTTGAGTTGAAGGCCTTCATCAGCATTGTGGTCCTATGCAGCTCAAATATTGCTATTCTAATCAAGAAGGCAAAGAGCGTAGTAGGATCACAGCATCAATACTCCAATAAAACAGAACTTTCAGCTCCCTAGACAGAGTCCAGTTTCTTAATTCTTAATTCACCCTAAGAAATCAAATGGATCGGTACCATTCTCATTTTTCTTTGATAGTCAAATCTTAAGTATTTAACTAATCATTATATAGTCACTAGATGACGAACTAACCTCACAAGGCTGCATGCCAAGAAGGTTGATGACAGCACTAACAGCTTCGGCCAAGCTCTCCCTTGGGCCAAGGCCATATTCATCCACACGCTCAAAATCTTCTCCCATGCTTTCCCAAGCATTCCTGAAATTGGAGACTCCAACCTTCATCATGTAATCTGCTGCAACAACTTCAAGGTCCTCCAGTTGGTATTCATCCTCAACGCCATCTTCCTCTGCCTCGCCAGTACTTGGATCAACCTGGTATAAAACACCCAGCACAAAAAAGATGAACAATTATTATAGAAAGAATCATATAGTTGGTACTGTACTGCATATCTTCCAAAAAGAGAACTTTTGCTTCTCATAAAATAATTAAACTAAAAATCTAAATGAAATTTACTTTTGTGTGCGAGCAAACATTTTAAAGCCAATTTGGTCGATAAACATAACAAAGTTGTATTCCAAAATAGTTCCATGTACAGGAAACTTGGAAAAAGAAAATACACACATCAACAAAATAATACAGCAGGAAAACATACCTCTTTAACAATGAACCTCAACGTGTTTGAAAACTTTCCAACTGCTGTAATACCATCAGGCTTCTCAAATGCCACAAAGGTTTGTCCAGGTGTATCATAAGGAAGAGATCGTACAGGCTTGGATGTTACTTCGGCAAAGTCTTCTGCTTCTGAAGCATCCACAATAACAGAGACCTGAAATAGACAGAACAATTGATAAGATAGCACTAGGTGGACAGAATATTAAATACTGTTTTCCAAACAAGTCGTTACGTTTTCCAGTAGTTGCTCAGGAATTGTGTTGATGCAGTTGTACTGGAACACCACATGCCTATCAAATATGTGCTTAACAACATTAACTGCATATTCTGTTTCTGCTTCTGTGAGCTCCACAGGAGATGAGGACTGTAGAGAAAAGAAGCACAATAAGAAACGATCACATTTAAGTAGTCCTCATTCAGCAATTCAAAACACAATATATGTCATGTGGCTAATGTGGTTTGGATATGGTACCTTGAAAAGCTTCCCAAAGTTTGAGAATTCTGGAATAGAAGAAAGAAGCCTTTCATAAGCATCAACAGTAGATGGAGGACCAGCTGGAGGAGCACCAAGACCAGCCGGCTTTTTGCCTGGGGCTTTCTTCTCAACAAGTGGCTGAGATTTAACCTCTTTTGGAACAGAATCAATATCAAAAGACTCATCGGAAGGTTCCTACATCAACAAAAAGTACATGAGATGATTTCAAGAAGCAGTGCAACACATGAGAGAGGAGTAAACTTACATAATTTTTCAAACTTGTCTCCAAATTCACAAGGGGAATATCCAGGTCTCCAAAGAGAAAAATCTTTACATCTTTATCTGTTTCAACCACTTCACCATCACCTCCAAGCGTGTTGAGATAAAGTGTTGCCCTATCACGAACCTGCAGACAAGGATGCAGAGATTCTTCAAACAATGTAACACAAATTTTTGAATAGGTTGGATTGAGCATAATTTAACAAAAAATGCTCCTATAATAAAAGGATGCTTATGCACAAGTGCCAAGCACACAAACACATTTAAGGACATAGACTCTATGAGACATGTATAATGTTAAAAGAATGACATGCCAATTGAGATGAACTTCACAAAATTATTCTACAGAAACTCACCTCGTCATCACTGTCAAAGATACAACGTCTCAACAGGACAAAAATACGAGGCTGCAACATAAAGCAACAGAAAATTAACCAATTCATGTCACTAAGCAGTATGTTTAGAACAAAATAAGTCATACAAGAAATAAGTGGACACAAAATGCACAAGATCATGCCAGCAATACCTTCAATGCATCAACCATGGCACCAAATTTAGCCAGAGTGCTCACAGCAGCGGCCCGAACAGTAGCATTCTCAAGATGCACACGGTTGTAGATATAGCGGATATATTTGCTCGGATCAGTGGTCTTTGGGCCTTCAATCCCCAGAAAATGAAGTATCTAATAATGTGAATGCAATAGTACCTAGCATGATTAGAGAAAAGAACAAGCCAAACACGATTGATAAAACAGCATTCTATGATAGAAGAGAAATGATACCTGTGTGGATAGATAGGTAAATTCACAATCTTCAATAAATTCACATAAATGAAGCAAACCGCTTTCTTTTGCTTCCGGGATATCTCTGATGAGGATCACAATTGAATCTACAATAGCCTTTTTGTACTCAAATCCTCCCTCCTCCCTGAGAATGTTGCTTAAAAAGTTCATCCTGAAAGTAACAAAAGGCTAACAACATTAGTGCAGGATTTTTAACAAAGGATTATTTGGAATGAAATGTCCACTTTAACATGCAATTTCAAACAATAAAATCTCAAAATGTATTGCTTACAATGATCTGTACTTCAAGGGAAACTTCAAACACAGTGACCTTATGGCTTCCACAACAACAATTTTGAACTCATCAGCAATATCTGACATGAAATTTGTTATCTGCTTCATCAGGCGATCCACACTTGATTCATTTCCAGTCTTCAGTAGAGTGGTGATTGCAAGAGTGGCAATGCTTCTGTTCTGGTCTGAAATTAAACTCTCCATATCAATGTTGCAGTTAGTGACAGCCATCGGATGGGTCATGGCCACCTGCAAAACATTTCAATTCATGGTCAGCACATATGATGTGAAAATTTCCAAATGACATGATAGGAAATATATTCAGGCAATCAACATTGCTGATAATTGACCGGTTTAATATGTCCCATCTCTCATGCAAAAACACTGCCACTTTCACAAGGTCATAGCACAAAAGTCCCAACAACCCCATTACCAAAAAATCTAGTTCCCAGCTTTCTTAAAAACTGCAAAAGCAAACTAAACCCCACTCCTAAACTCAAGCATTAACCCTTTGATCCAATTTACTTTGCATCAGAGCATTCAACTATATATACAGCCACTCATAGCTTCAAGCAGAATTCATAACCTTGTTCAAAGTGCGGACAGCTGCAAATCTCAGCACAGGCTTGGAAGAGCTCAAGAAGAGCTGCAGAACAGTAATGGCTGGAGTCAGTTCTCGGCTTGTCACGCCACTGAGCTCTGTAATTGCTCTGGCAGCCTCAAATATCACCATTTCTGCCTTATGGCGCAGACAACTCTCCAGAAAATCATAGAAAGGGCGGTCCCCTGTTTGTGTGTTAGACTCACGAATAACCTGCCAAGAGTAATAAATTCATCATCAAAGCTCACACTAAAAGAGTAACAAGCATCAAAACTTTCTTTTACTACAATAGACACACCTGACTAGTATAGCGTATCAAGAGGCATTGAGCCAGTGGTGAGCGAACAGTTCCCCTAGTCAAACTGGTAACCAACTTGCTAACAGCAAGTCGATCATTCTGTCGTATCTGAAAGTTTAGAAGAAATACTAATAAGAATGTTATTGATATGTTGCCTTCCACCTAAGACCTCTATACCAGTTATTTTTCCAAGAAAGCAATGAGGAAATACTAAATAGAAAAGTTCAAAAACAAACAAAATTTACTTTCCGAGTCTCAGCTGCTGTACAAAATATAAATTCAAGACCACAAACATCAAGGCTGCTATGGTTTGACCTTAGTAAGACCAGTACTTCAATTCTTTTTTAAACCTTAAAATTTTCAAAGAAGTTCTCAAGGCGACATCATTATATCTTCCCTCAAACTTCTACCAACAAAACATAGGTCACTTGTTATTTAATTTAAATCTCATAAGAGGCTCCAAAACCTCGGGGGGGTCCATTAATTCATACCTGTTGGAGCAAAGCCAATGCATGAAACTGTACTAGGGCAGCCCTTGACTGTACAGCTTCTTGAACCTCATTACTCCACCTTTTCACGATCTCTGGGTTCGTCTGAAAAACGTTAACATATATATTACACATTTTAGAGAGAGAGTTAGAAACGAATGGCTGCTTGGGCAAATAAGTACCTGGAGTAAATGAATCCCACTGACTAAGGCTGCACTAGCAACCACTGGATTCTTGTCAACAATTGCTTGTTTCAGATATCGCTCAATCTGGGTAAGAAGGGTTCCATCTGTTATCCGACAAAGCACACGAATGGCATTTGCTCGATACATATCAGTCTTGCTATTCATGTCCTTCATTAGAGAGCTTGTCACAATAATAACCTGTTGTTGAAAAAGTAGAAAATTGGTCAGTAATCAGTATTTGAACATCTACAAAATAATAAAAGACTTGAAAATTAAGGCATAGCATATAACCTCATCTGCTGATGGTGATAATTCCTTTATAATCAGATAAACCATTCTCCTCAGACCTAAATCTTTTGACTGGAAAAGCTTTGTCACAGAAAAGAAGACTTCTGTGGCTTCAACCTACAGATATTGCAAAACAAAATAATTCAGATGGTATGCCATGTATAAGGCTTTCACATAGGAATTACAAAAGCAAATTTATCCAAGCAGCTTCAATTGAACAAAAACAAAAACTTTGAGAAGACAAAGGATCTAATAGTTCATAGAATAATTAAGTTTTGAGCTGTCTAGAAAAATACTTTACCTTAGTAAAGGAATCTCCCTGGTTCAGCAGATAAAGAAGTTTTGTGATAACCTACAATCAATCAAAACAACACCAACCCCATTAACAAACAATTCCCAATTTCACCTAAATATAAGCAAAAAACAGCGATTAAGGCAACAAAAAGGAAAAACCTGTGAACATCTTCTCGGATCAAGCTGAGGGTCGTTAAAAACCCTAGCTTCCTGAAGAACAGCTCCCTTCTCAATACCCAAGAAAGGTGAGTACTCCGCTGTCAAAAAGTAAACATTACACCTTTTAGATCCTAAAATCACCTTTCGCTCAATTATCAAAGTAGTTGTTAACAAATTTATAATTGCGAGCAACAAAGACTAACTAGCAGGCAATTACAAGATTCGGATCATTAAAAAAACAATTCACACCATGCCGCATTAGATCAAGTGAGTTTAATCAAATTTAAATAGAATCAGCATCCACATTGTCATTTAGGGCTCGAAAAACACACACTAAACAAAACAAGAACCAGATCAATTAAATCAAGTCGCAGAATCTCGGATCCGATTCTTAGTCAAGAAATTCGCATGAAATTATCCACAACGGGGCAGATCTAGCACCTAGTTATTGATCTGGCACTAATCACCAAGGATTAAGAGATGAAACCCTAAATTGAATCAATATAAACTAAATCGAAAGACAAAAACGGCAACAGAAATGGTGCCATTTCGTGCAAAAACAACAAAAAAAAAACAAAACGAAACGAAAATTTTAGAAGAGAGGTTGTGCAAATTATTGAGAATCAAAAGAAACGGAATCACCTTCATCGTCGCGATCATCGTCTTTCTTCACGAGAGGTTGTGCCATCGCTAGTTAAGTTATGAAATTGCAGGATCTGTGGTTTATTGTCTCACTAAGAAGGCAAAAGTTCAAATTTTAGAAGAGGAGAACGCTCTCTCTATCCCTGTCTCTGTTGTTTTCTCTGCTCTTTGTGTGTATTGAGCTTTGAAGAGGAGAGGGGCTAATCTGATGAGTGTGTGAGCAATGTGGAGTCTGTTGGACGTAATATTATCTAATTAGTGAAAGAAAGCCACGTTGACAGGGTATTTTTCTTCCATTTTTAACCTCATTATTTTGACGTGAGCTTACCAAATCACCCCTCGGATATTAAAAAAAAAACAATTTATTTTTTTATAAAAATATTTTTAAAATTCAGATATGAATGTAGAAGACTAGAAGCCGATGGGGATTTCCGTTGGGCTTGTAGCCTAACCCTAAAAGAGGATTTCCGTTGATTACTGGTGGACCACTGACCACTGGCCACATTGCTTAATTATGAAAACACCAGAATATAATTAATCAACTTTTTAAAAGATTTGAAAGCAAACTCTATAAGTTCATTAAACGGTCGTGATCAACTCTTTATGGTGATATTTAAGAAAAACAATAAACTATTTTTTTTTCTCAAACTCAATATTTACCACAATTTTAGATGAAAATAGGTTTAAGCAACTTTTAAAAATTTCCATCAATCTAAAAATATCTCTAATATTTAATTTATTATTATATTTTTTTTCAGATAAAAATGTTAAATAATTTTAAAATAAAATAATATTATTAATTAAAAAATAATCCATACAACACAATACGAGAGACTACAGGATTGGTTAATATTGTGGTAACAGATATTTTTTAAAATATCTTTTTGTATAAAAATATATTGAAATAATATTTTTGTATTGTTATGTTTTAGTTAAATTTATTTTTGATATTAACATATAAAAATAATTTAAATATAAAAAATAATTTAAAATAAGAAAAATATTTTTTTTTTCAAAAACAAAATTCAAGCATAAAAACAAACTGTCATTAAACAATTAGACGGATAATTTTAGAGCTTATTTAGTATTGTATTAAATGTTGTTTTTATATAATATTTTTTATTTAAAAATATATCAGAATTATTATTTTTTTATTTTTAAAATTTTATTATTAATATCATCATATCAAAATGGTCCAAAACCCCCTAAAAACTTTTAATTTAAAACAAAATATAAAATAAAATATTATTTAAAAAAATACTTTTAAAACACAAAAATAAAAACAAAATAATAAAAAACAATCAATTTGATTCTATAAATTACAGGTCACGATCAGCTTTCCCTGACCAAGCAGACCAATAAACTAGAAAAGTCCATCTTAAGAAAAGGGTAGGAAAAAAAGGAACTCCGCTTTCTCTCCTCCACCGTGGCAGCAGTAGTTAATAGAGAGAGAGAGCTACCTGCTGCGCTCTCTGCAGTGCTCAGACAAAACGAGAAGAGCAGCTATTTAATCTCTTTCCTTCTCTTCTAATTTTCAGAAAGCTAACCCACAGATCGATCGGTTAAAACAAAGATATGCCTTCCCGTAGAAGAGCTCTCTTGAAGGTTATAATCCTCGGCGACAGCGGGTCAGTCACCTCACCTCCTCTTTCTCTCTCTATTGCTCGGTTTTGAACTCTAGGGTTTGCTTGTAAAATTAGGCGGATTTTTGCCGATCCTAAATTCAATTTTATCAGTAAAACTCTTTATCTGATTGGTTGAGTTATATATTATTTTAATTCGCAAATTTCGTAGATTTTATTGTTATAACTTTGAATTATTGTGTCTGTTTTAGATTATTTTCAATGAAGTGATATAGTTTGTTTGCGATTTGCAGGGTAGGAAAGACCTCTTTGATGAATCAGTATCCTTTAAACCTCGCGGTTATCTCATTAGTACTCATTTTGTAGTCGAAGATAAAATCTCTATTGCAATGTTACACGTGTATACTGTTTTTTTGGGGGGGTTTCCCCTTGACGTTATGATTTTAGATATGTAAATAAGAAGTTTAGCAATCAATACAAGGCGACAATTGGAGCGGATTTTCTGACTAAGGAAGTTCAGTTTGAAGATAGGCTCTTCACTTTACAGGTTGGTAGTGCTAGTTTATATTGTTGGTTTGACTCGGGTTCGTAATTTAGTAAAGTTTATGTAATTTAAGGAGTTCTTAGGTTAATTTTTTGATGTAATTACTAGACATTTGTTTATTGATTGAAAGTCAATCTATCAACTTGGTGATCAGACTTTATGAAGTTATACTGACATTGTG
Organism: Salix koriyanagi; assembly: GCA_029228605.1. Classification (NCBI taxonomy): domain Eukaryota; kingdom Viridiplantae; phylum Streptophyta; class Magnoliopsida; order Malpighiales; family Salicaceae; genus Salix; species Salix koriyanagi. The sequence continues at coordinate 11,763,214 of CM055330.1, read as the reverse complement.
AAATTCTATTTCACATCACGGTGTGCTGAATTGGAATGGTTTTGTGATTTAGTATGGTAGTTTGTGAGTGCAAAAAGAAATTATTTGAATTGAATAGAAGTCCCCATGTTATCCTTAATAGAATACATGCCATTGGAACTTGTTATAAAGTTCACATGAAATTTGGTGTTAATTGGATTTCAAACGCGGTCTAAGTTGGTCACTGCTCCTACCACTTTGTGGAGAAGCTTCCCAGATTGATTACTGCCTGCTTTTTGTGCCTTACAGCATTAGGCTGTCATTCTGCCTGTTCCAATACTGATTATAGTTTATTTTCTGCAAGTCTCCATGCATTATAGCAGGCACAGAAAATTCTTGGGGTTGCCAAATATGCCATTGGATTATGAGTCAATCTTCCTTTGTGTTTCAAACTCCTTGACTGTTTTGCTGGGTTGCTGTACCCAAACATTTAGCATGCCTCCTTTTATTTTGGCAGATTTGGGATACTGCTGGGCAGGAAAGATTCCAAAGCCTTGGTGTTGCTTTCTATCGTGGCGCTGATTGTTGTGTCCTTGTATATGATGTCAATTCGATGAAATCCTTTGACCATCTTAATAATTGGAGGGAAGAATTCCTCATTCAGGTATTCCTTTATTTATCTTCAATCTTGCAGAAAAGCATATCTATCAAAATCCATGATTTTCACAGTTGAAGTTGATTTGTGACAAATTTGAGAAACTATTTGCAGGCAAGTCCTTCAGACCCAGAGAATTTCCCATTTGTTGTTCTTGGAAACAAGGTTGATGTGGATGGTGGAAATAGCAGGGTGGTATGTGCTTTGAGTGTGTCAAACAACTCCCCCGCCCCCCTGTCTATTTCTCTCTTTAGATAAACAAATGCTTCTTGTGATTTGCAGGTTTCAGAGAAAAAGGCACGGGCATGGTGTGCTTCGAAAGGGAATATCCCTTACTTTGAGACATCTGCCAAGGAAGGTGTTAATGTTGAGGAAGCTTTCCAATGCATAGCAAAGAATGCCCTGACAAGTGAAGAAGAGGAAGAAATGTAAGTTAGAAAAATAACCATGTCTATTTGCTATAAGCTCATCCTCAATTCTGCTTTTAGTAAATGCACATTGACTAGTCTGATAAATTTCTTATATCATTAGAGATTTCACGTTAAACTGCAATACTTCCTCATTTTTGTTAGAAATTAGCTTGTAGAATATTTGCTCGATGACTTTACAAAAGCGTTGAATAAAATGTCGGTTATCTTATTGAATGTTAATTACTACTGATGTTCACTTGGCTTTTGTGTTTCCTGTGACATGAAGATACTTGCCAGACACCATTGATGTTGGAAGCAGCAGTCAGCATAGGTCAACGGGATGTGAGTGCTAAATTATAGCCTGATTCTCCGGCAGCGATAATGATCTTTACTATTGCTACCAACAATTGGGCTGATTTTAGCCTCTTTTTTTTATCGAGACTGTAAATTACATGCTTGTGGGAGAAACCTGGCCCTTGGTGCTGGATATGCTTGCCTTGAGTGTAAAAACTGCTAGGATTTGTTCATGCCGTGTTTGACTTCTTTCCAGGCACCAAGCCATCTAGTCATGTTATTATTACATGATGCTACCCTTTCATCAAGATGTTTGTTTTGTGGAACTTTTAATATTTTAGTTTGCCCATATATAAACGTGGTTTTCAAAGTTTGAAAAAAAAAATGATTTTTTTATTTTAAATAAAAAAAAAATATAATTGTAGATTATTATCTGTTGATATCAAAAATAATTTTAAAAAAGCAAAAAAAAAAAATTTTTAAAATCAACCTCACCTTCCACCCTGTCAAACTTACTCACATGATACAACCAGCTTTCTTTGGAGATCTCTATGATGCAAGAAATCTGTGGCACAACTAATCATTTTTTTGCCTTTCAATCTGAACCGAGTTATCAACTGCTACACTGAGCTACACAATTAGACAGCGCTGCTTTAGGTGGGCATGCTTTTAAACCAATGCTGAACAGAAACGCACATCACAAGGAAGTATCTGCATCAATTTGTGAATCCAAATATCTAATTTCTTTAATCTGACGGCCTATAACAGAGAAGACATGCCAGTTATCTATGCCTAACATTTAGAAGACAATGAATTCAAACATCAGCAAAATTTCACGGTACAAGTTATCATAATGCTTTTCATTCTCACATAATTCGGAGCTGAGTTGAATGGGTCCAATGCTCTCGCAATACACCTTTGAGTTACTAGTAAAGCTCCATCCCCACTTTTTTTTTATTATTACAGTGACAATAGTGGCTTCAAACGAGATGATTGTAAAAGACACCAGCCCTTTTTTTCCCAGGAGATTGCAGAGCACGATATATCATCTAATATAGGACACAGGCTTGCTGCACGGTAATAATACTGCAACAGGAGACAAGCTGCACCCTCATGACCTTCCAAAAAATTAACTGCATAACAGATGGAAGAAGGTATTAGAGCTTAGTCAAGTCTCTACATTTCTAAGATCCAGAACACATAAATGGCATCAGACATGCTTATCCACCAGTTACTTATTTTTTGATGGCTTGGGATATGATAGTAAAACAAAATTCATGTTACACGGCTATAAAACGGAACTGTGACAGGATATAAATGCAACTAAACGAGTCAGTAGAACACAGAAAAGGGCACTCACTTGATGAAACTAGTCATAGCTGACTGGGTATAAAAATCAATGCAGTTCTATTCACACGCATTCTGAGGAAAGACTACTTTGTTCCAATTGAAGAAATTTTGTCCTGACTAGAAGGCCGAATTGAATTTCCTGCTGTGGTCGTTGACACAAATGTTCCAGAAGGGGTAGGACCCAACGTACCCATCGGTATTGAAATTGGTGGCCTCTGGGAAGCCAAGTTCATTGGCGGTCTCGGAAATGCATTTGCAAAGTTCATTGCAATTCTGTTAGAAGGTAATGATGGTGGCATTGCTCTAGATGAAGGTGGTAAACCAAGTCGGGTTGCAATTATCTGAGCTCGTTCTTGGTAAAGTCTCTGCCTCGACCTGTCCAGTTGCTCCCTCACCCTCATTATTACACTATCCATTTCATTAAAGAAAGCTAGCTTGGTTTCCAACTTATGTAACTGCAACATATGGAACCATCCACAAGGTCACACTTCTATGGACACTGATAGGCTAAAGCATAGAAAACCAACTGGGCTGTAGAAATACCTGCTTCTCTATCAATGATGCAGCAAGTTCCCGAATTTGGTCCTCTTCCTGGTTTGCAAGAAGTTTTGCCTTCACTGCTGCTGCTGAGAGAGCTGAAATTGCAGCACGCTTCAGTTTATCGATGCTATTGTCATCTTTAATCACTTCACTATCAAGCTTCTCTATATTGCTGTCTTTTGGAGCCTCGTCTGCAAAGGGGGAGAAATTAAGAACATACAATCATAAAGGAAAAAATCTCTCAGCCAAAAATTCAAAATAACAATTGCACATCAGAAGCACCATGGTGTAAAAATTTCTCCCACAAAAAAATTGAATAGACCTCTCCTACAATGCTCAACTTGAGTGCAGATGATGCAAGAGAATGGTATACAAAGTTTTAGCATGCACCTAGAATAATTTGCAAAATTCCTGAACTCATCCAGGTAAAGCTTTGAAAATACATCGCTGTTTCTTTTTCTTTTTCTCTTTCTAACCATAACCACTGACAAACTCACACTTTTCTAAGAGCATTAAATGCCCACTGAACTCCATCAGTCATTTATTTTCAATTACATCCTAGATCCCTCTTGAACATGCATATTTCTTCCCCAAATCTAATGCATGCAAGGACGCGCGCTCGAGTGCACACACGCACAGAGAGAGAGAGAGAGAGAGAGAGAGAGAGGACCTGCAGTGGCTCCACTTTCAACCTTTGGATCCAAGGGCTCTCTCACTTCTGTAGGCCGTGAAGATGACATGTCTACATCTGCTGTTGCCTCTGTAATTTGAGACTGCTCTCCTGTTGCATTTGATTTCACTGGTTGCTGTGACCCATTGTTGTCTGCAGGCAGAGAATCAGACACCATGTCTACATCCCTTGACACATCAGCAGCTTGAGAGGGTTCATCAACTGACATTGATGCAAATGATTGAGAGCACCCATTCTTTTCTAGAGGCTTCAAGTTAGACACCATATCCACATCCTTAGCCACCTCTGTAAGCTGAGAATGCTCTTCAGCTGAAGATACTTCCTGTGGTTCCTTCCCAGAGCTCGGTGGACACCCTGACTTGGCTGGTATCTCATCTGATTCCTTTACAATACTTGGTGAGTGGTCCTTAGGCAACTCTGAATTGCTAGATTTCTTTGATCTACCAGGTTCAACTTCCTCATGGGTAACCGCTATCTCCCCTCCATTTACAACATATTCTTTATCTGGGAATTCGCCTTTTGAAGAATCCAGAGATTTCTTCTCTTCAGGAATAGAGTCTTCAACTTTCTTGTCACTGTAATCATCTAACAAATCTTTGTTGTCTATACCTGAGGTAGGGCAATTCCCTTTTTGACTTTTTCCCTCCTGCTTGTCCTTTAAAGCATCCTGATCAGCCATCTCAGTAGCAACACTGCAAATCTCTTACTCACATGAGACACAAACCCAGGAATTGCAAAGAAAATTAAGTTCCGGTAAAAGTTCACATACCAATCACTGCAAGATTGTTTCTTTCTCTCATCTGGTGGATCTTCCAGGAGAAAGCAATGCCTTGATGCCAGCTGCATGCCAGGAGAATTGCTAGACAAGGATTTCAAAGAACTGCAAGCTGAAGCAGTGGCAGCATCAGGTCCTGCCAATCTTGCCAGAAACAATGCCTATAGAAGAAAGGAGCTCGTCAGTTGAATGATATTAGCTGCATTTTTAACATGCTAATGCATACAATGCCATACACCTCAAGGTTAATCCTTTTTATCCTTTTATTGGAAAATAAAAACCAATTTTTCACTTTAGTGTTTTTTTATTTTGTTTTTTTATTCAGAGGCATGCTGGAGAAACTTATCAGATTTTCTTGCATGTTTACCAAGATGATTCACTTAGAACCAGGGAAGCACTTGCACGCTCATCAATGCTGGTATCAATATTCTTTTACAGCAAGCTCGCTCATTTCTAGACACATCCTGAGAAATGCCATAGTTTTCTGCATGCTAACATTCAACTTACCACAGCCATGACAGGATTTCCAACGTCAGAAAATGAAAGTCGGTTTTCAGGAGTTGGGGAATATCCAACAGCTTCAAATGCTTCTGTAAGAGCCCTGAGAGCAACATTTTCACCCATTTCCTCACCAGCCTTCACTCCACTGACATCTTCTGATTTTGAAGTTTCCTGACCATTAATCACCTCACTGCTCTTCTCATCTTTTGTAATTCCTTGACAAACTTGTACTTCAATTGTCTCATCTGGTTTTGAAGCTTCTATTGGTGCAGTCAGGTGTTGATCCTCATTAGCACCTGTTTTACTCTCACTTGTATCAAGGACATCTTTAGGAGCAGATGTGTCATCAATGGTTGCATCAGCATCTGCTGTTTCTTTAGAGGTGCCATCCATTTCAATGGCGCAATCAAAAAAGGCATCCTCAATTGGCATTTGAACAAAGTGCAATATACACTGAGCCTTTGTTTTTGTGGCAACATGTTCTGCAATCTCATTCCAGTTTTCTTTATAGAGTTCCAATGCTTCAAGAAGAAGTAGAGTCTCTTGATCTGTCCACTTTCCACCACTTACACCAGCAGCCTCAGCAGGCTCCATGAGAATAAAATCTGATGAGGACATGTTTGAGCCAAACTTTCTATTATTAAAGCAATCGGCACATAAATCATAATCTGCCTGTTCAATAGGAATAAAATTAGAAAGAATGCACTATATAAAAGAGTAATAAATGGGAGAAACTAAAATTTTGCAAGCATTTGTAGCCCCATATCATGTATCATATCACTATTGACTATTCTGTAAGAAATTAACATTTGGCATTTGCTTCTATCCTCTTTTAGATCCGAGCTACTTACCAAAAGAGATTTTGTACTTCACAAAAAAATGAATTGGAATGGTGCAGGATTAAAACCAACAAATTCTAGGGAAGAACTAACCTCCTTCTGGCAATGGTAGCGCTTGCGCGAACAATCAGCTGAACAAGAATTGCAGTGGTACTCAACAGATGGCCCCTCAAGCTTAGCCAACTCTTCAGCAATTGCTGACTCAGGAAACAATTTAGATGGTGTAGTTGGAGCTGTGAAGTTAGGTTCAGTAACAACAGGTGGACATGTTTGAATGGCTTCAAAGCGAAACAACTTTTCAAGTGACAAATCTTTCTTTGCTGCTTCATCACCATCAGCATTTGTAACAGGATCTAATTGTAATGGATGAAAGTTAATTAATCCCCAATAGTCCAAGAACTCTAGCACCTCTTGCCTCGCTTCTGAGTCTGAAACTTCAAGTTCTGATAGATCTTTCACTTCAATAAGGGTGTTTGGATTTGCATGAAATTTCTTCAGAATCCAATTACGTATATCTAAATAGGTGTCAGGTGTCCGGCTTTGGGACTTCCCATTAAAGAATGAAGGCAGTAAACGCTCCTCAAGCGAGTGGATTTTTGACCATGAAAACCAACCTGTAATCCAAGAGGGAAGAAACCAAAAACTCATTTTCAGTCTCGACTAATCAATTCGCTCACTTAATTTATCACTAGAATTTAAGATTTCCATATAAACAAAACACATAATTTCTCACATTCTCGTTTCATGAAAAATATTACAAAAGGCACACAACTTGACCTAATAAACCCTGAAATTCAAAATTTCTCATAATTGTATCTAATACATACACCAAAACCTCAAATTAATCACATTTTCTCAGCAACCAGGACAAAACGTTTCCCAGAAAACACACAAGAATTGAAACTTCCACTACTTACCACAATGATTAGGCACAACATGAGCATTAGAATCACGGGATCTAATAACCTCAAACTCTGCTTCAATTTCTGCTTGCAATTCCTCCACCCTACTCCTCCTCTCCTCCTCCACCACCGCAGCAGCATCCGGCACCGCCGCAACTACCTTCTGTTCGATCTTCACGCCTGCTGATGACGCCGAAGAAGCCAAAATGTTAGGGATTTGTCTCGCTCTAGTTAATGGACCGTTATGGATCGAGAGATTAGAAACCGCAGCTTTCTCGCGAGTGGGCCGTTTCGATGTTAAAGGTGATGAGAGAGAGTTCGAAAGTGAATTTACTTTCCTTTTGAGCCCTCCAGCCCGGCGCCTTGAAGTTGCCGGTTCATAAGACGCCGGCGAGTCGGCATAGCTCCACGCCGGTTTCTCCTCCATTTGTGATTGATTTTGAGGGTTTAGTGAGGGAGGGAGATGTGCTCCATTTCTGTGGATTATTATTGGCAGAGAGAAAATTTAACTTCCAGATAGTGAAGCGTTTTTAATATTTTGAATAAAAAAAAACATGTTGATTACTGGTGTTTTGATTTTTAGTCGAATCGGTCCTTTTACTTTGTTTTTAGTTAATTTGGAACCCTTTTTGTTTCGATTTATGATGGATCATCCAACTCGTTCTTTCACATTTAAGCTTCAATATTTGTAAATACTGAATACTTGCCACGTGTCGTTGCGGAACATATGTTTTTAAAAATAAAAAGGTTATATATATATATATGTGTGTGTGTGTGTGTGTGTGTGTGTGTGTGTTTGTGTGTGTGTGTTTTAAATAAATCAAGAACTATGTGTGTTAATAAATAAAACATATATATAAATAATAACTAAATAGAAATAATGAAACATGGATATAAATCAAGGTGTTTATTATTTCAAGTTTGATTTTTATATAGTTGTGTTTACTAAATTTATTTATTAAAATAATATTTTATTCAAGTAACTCATAATACAATAGAGATACAAAATAAATTAATTATTTAATAAAAGAAAAAAAAAGAAAAAGACATTATGCAATTCTGCATATATTATAAATATTATTTAAAAATATCTTTTTTTATTTTCAAAAATAAATTTTATCTATACAAAATATTAAAGATAAATAACAAAAAACACGTTAAAATATAAATGCATAACCAAAAAATAATTATAATTTAAACGAAACTCTATGAAGAAAAAAAAAGATTTTAATCTAAATAAAATAAATAGAGAAAAGCAATTGGAGTTTCATCAGGGCCCACGCGACTTGGTTGTTGTTTTTTCACTGCAACTGGGTAGATGAATGTCGTCCGCACTAAAAAATTAAAAAAAAATATAAAAAATGGCACATCATTTGTTGAAGAAGGCAACATGTCGTCTAATTTGCATAGATTCTAGCCATTATGCAGGGGAATCAAGGCTTATGTTATTTTACTCAAAAACTCATTTTTCAACCAACTATTGACCTAGAACACCCTAAAAACCGTGATACCTATTCATAGCCTAAAAAACTAAAAAGTCATCCTAAAATCAAAATCAACTTGTAATCAAAATCAAATTGAGCTCAAATCTTCTTTTAAAAGAACTTTAATTCTTTTATTTCTTGATTTAGTTTCGATCCATTTATTTTTTATTAATTTTGGTATAACTCTAAAGAATTTGTTTGTATTTATATATCTATACTCTTAGTTTTGACTTTTAATTTTTAGTAGAATTTATCTTTGTATTAAATGTAGCTTTGATTAAAAAACAGAGTAAGTTTAACTTTGGTGATGTGAAATGAAAGTAAAACCTTCTTTTATGCATGTATAGTTAATCTTTAGTTTTAAGTTATTTGTTATATTTTTTTAAGGTGTTAAATTGAACAAATATCAGAATGTATAATTATTTTTAAGAGAAAAAAAAATTTAAAATAATATTTCTAATTATTTTAAATACATTATCTATAATAAAATGAATATATTAAAAAGCTAAATAATTGAAAGTCTTGTAGATTCATTATTTCGCTCTAATATATAGCGTTATTAAATAAATCAAGAGCCATTAATATTTTTTGACATGTTATAAAATTTAGTTTTGTCTGCGGCGAAGCGCAATGCAACTGACTCATATATTTTTTTATTTGCAGATAATTTGACTATTTTTTTTAACTTGTTTTGTATATGTGTAGCTTCGTATATTTTTTATTCATGTAATTTTTTATATGAAATATCGTACACAAAAAAGTTGTGGAAGTCCATTTTTCACAAAAAAAAGACATCTATTAATGAATTATCTTGATTATTATTCTTATTTTTATTATCATGATTGTTAAATTATCATAAATATTATAGTTGTTATTGGAACAATTATTGAAAATAATTAATATTTTAATCATTACTGACAATATTATCATTGTCACTATCATTATCTTTACAAAAAGAAATTCAATTTTTTTTCCAAGATTTGTTTTCATATAATTAATTATATTTGAAGTATTTCAGAAATACTAAGATTAAATATTAATTTGAGAATTTTCAAAAAAAAACTTACTTCATTTTTTATATATATATATTAAGGTCCTCATATTAAAAATATCAAAATATATAATTATTTTTTATTTTATATGATTTATTCCTCATATTATTATATGAAAAGTATTTCAGAATACTAATATTATTATTATTATTTTCTTTAAAAAATTCTAGGTCATTTTTTTTCTATATATATATATATATATTTTCAAGAGCTAATATTAAATAAATATTAAAATATATAATTAGTCTCCCATATTTATAAGAAAAAAAATAAAAATAATCAGATATCATTATTTTGAATGTCTTATCTATAATAATTAGAAATTTCAACACCTAACAATATTAACAAAAAAGCAATTAAAAACAAAATTAATGACAAAACATAAATAAATATTATTAGATTTTAAAAAATTATATGACCTGAAGAATAAATAAAAATTCAAAATCAAACAACAAAGAGAAAAAAATATATATATATATCAATTTTCAAATGATCACCAACACAAATTAAAATTTAAACATCACATAAAAAAATTAAAACCTTAATAATAGTGGAAATAATAAAAATTAGAAACAAAAACTATAAGCATGTACATATAAACATGGAAAAAAATAAAAACCATTTATGAAAATATATAAAAATAAAGGAATTAAAATAAAATCCATGATTAAAAGTATAAGGGCCGCAATTAAAAACACACATATAATAAATAAAATTTAAGGATAAAATTGAAATAAATCAAAACTTTGATACTAAAAAAATTAAAGAATTTAAGACAAAACCGGAAATTAAAAGAACATGGATCGAAATGAAACTTCAATATATGTAATCAATTTGCATTGAAGGATACAATTGAAACAAATCAAAACTATAATACCAAAAATCTTAAGGATTTTAATCCAATCCAGAAATTAAAACATTGAGGACCGAAATGAAATTACAATATATAAGCAATTTCAATTGAAGAGCAAAATTGAAACAACCTATATTAAAGGCATAAGGCCATACAAAACAATCGAAAGATTCTGGACTATAATGAAAAGTAAAGAAACAACGGGGCCTAACGTGTACTAGCATAGGCAGGAGAGAGAAACAGGGGGGAAACTTCAACCGACTACCGGCACATATTTGACCATATTAGACCACCACGTGCCACTCTAGTAGAGAAGATAACATGTCGGGAAATAATTTTAGACACCAGTAGGGTTTATTTGAAGGCCAGATAACACCGCACGCGCCGTCCAAAAACCGCGTGAGCTGCGGGAACGGACGGTGCGTCCGAAGACGTGCCAACAACACCGCGTCAGAATAAATATTTAAAAAAGGTAAATTGCCATGATACCCCTGCAACCAACTCTTCAATTTTCTCTTATTGGAGGTATATCCTTATTTAGTCATTTTCAAAAATGTGAAATGTCTGTGGCACCTCTCCCGGCCAGACCTGTTTTTTTGTCTTTTTTGAGGGACAAAATGGTTATTGTACTATGCAAAAAGTATAAAAAAAAGCCAATAAACCGGTTACTCGAACCAAACTGAATATGTCCAATTACCATGGCACCCTCTCCAGGCAGGGCCTGATTTTTGTCTTTTTCTAGGGACAAAATGGTTATTTTACTGTGCAAAAATGAAAAAATTAGTAAATTGAACAGACACGAACTGAACTGGACCGAGCCAAAAACTGAGCAACACTATTGCCGTCCACAATGATTTATCTCATTGTGAAATGTAATCGAACCATGTTCTTTTTTAGCTTTTAGAATAATTGTTTTTTTTTTCTCTTTTGTCACTAGGACATGGTGTCCCTCTCTCAACCAGGAACTAAAAATAATAAAAACAAACTTTTATATAAAAAATGAATTGGAAAAACATTGAGATACCGAAATCATATAATGTATTATTTTTAAAGTGAGACTACCAAAGTATATCTTCCCCGAAACTTTTGACACCTCACTCATGTTTGATTTTTTTTCCATTCTAATCTACATTTTTCTAAGTCCACCATTAATTAAGAAATCAAAAGTAACTGGTCTTGAATTGCGATCAAATTGTCTAAAATAAAACTTCAAGAATCAGAATGAATTATCAAAACATATATAAGAAAAATAAAAGAAATCAAACTAACTTAGAGTGATCAAATTGCTCATAGCCTTTCCTATTTATTAAAGATTATTGAAACTCTAATGGAGTAGAAGGGCCAACAATTGTAGGAAGACTTGTGACATGTCCCATCCCAGAATTGTTTTGACTATTTGCCTTTGATGGTGATTAGAAAAAAAGATCATGCTGACTTGGAGCAATCAAATTACTCGTAGCCTTTCTTATTTATTACAGAGCTATTGAATCTGTAATGGAGCATATGTGTGAACAATTTTAGGGAAAACTTGTGACATGTCCCATTCCAAAATTGTTTATCTTTGCCAAGATAACCTGATTGATGTTTGATACTTATAAAAGGTTGTGGGGTTATCACATGACCTTTGATTCTTTTAAACGAGGATCCATGTAAAAGTAAAAATAAACTATTTTGACACATCAATATCCCTCTAAGTTAGATATAAAGTTGAATTTATATAATTTTATGTTTTTTTTTATTATCTACTAAAAA